>JABWTJ010000582.1:552438-829240 GCA_016801875.1 Solanum sitiens
GGGGAAACAACCCACTAAGTAACTCAAGGTCATCTCCTTTACACCCCCAAGAATTTGAGTTATTAATATTAACCCACGAAGTTTATAATTATAGCAAGAATAGTCCAAAACTCCCCTTTAAAACTTACCCAGAAATTTGACCCAGACTGGGATTACGCAACCTGTGACGGTCCGTCGTGCCTACGACGTCCGTCCTGCACTTCCGGCACACGGACAAGATTTTACTATGGCTCGCAGTACCCCAATTGCGCAAGAGTGAAGTGTTTTGAACGGAACCGACAACGTATGACGTCATGTCGGTGACGGTCCCCGTCCTGCAGGTCCGTCACAGACTTCAGGAATGCTCAGTAACCAGTACCAATTCTCAAGAGTTGAAGTTTTTGAACGGGAACACGGTCACACGGTCGTCATGTCCTGTGAACGGTCAGTCCTGCATGTCCGTCACAGACTTCAGAGAATTGCTCTCAGTACCCAATTCTCAAGAGTTGAAGTGTTTTGAAACGGAACCTCACAACGGTCCGTCATGTCTGTGACGGTCCGTCCTGCAGGTCCGTCACAGAGTTTAGAGAGTCGATTTCAGCACTCAAATATAAGAATTCCAAGTGTTTGGAACGAGACACCCTCGACGGTCCGTCGTGCCCATGACGGTCCGTCGTTGGATACGTCGTCTCAGACAGTTTTCCAGAAATAAAATCTGCTGCTCAAAATGACTAAGCAGGTCGTTACATTTTTTGGACTTAAGATTATTGGTCCTTGGCTGTCCATTTTCCCTTTTTTCTTTTATTCAACTTTGGCCAGATTAATGCAAGTAGGTGGTACACACTTGGCCCAATTACATGGTAAAAAAAGTCTTAGTAGGTGATGCACCTACTTGGTTTCACTTGGGCTTTATCTATATTGGTCCAATTGACAGATTTGGCTGCTGGATTTCTTCCATTTTTATTTTCATTTAATAGGTTTGGGCTTCAAGTGAGCTCATTAATATAAGCCTAAATCTGGTCCATCAAACTTGGGCCCTTTGCCTATATTATAGCTCAAGTAAGTGATGCAGCTGCTAGCTTAATTAAGCCAAGCAAGCAACTCAATTATTTTTTTTTAATTTCCGAATGTTAATCTCTTTTCTTCAACTTAGCACTTAACTTTCAATTTTAAGTTCAATTACCACCTTACTATATTTACTTAAATACTTTCCGTCAGGGTTAACTTGTAATACACATGCTGAAACGTGCAAGGCATTACATCACCTTCCGACCTAGTTTAAACCAACTCTAATCATATAAGAAACATGATCCCTCACCTACTATAAGTCAATGTCAAGTAGAACATAAATAGAACTAGCATATACATAATACAGGCCGTTACACCAAAACTAAACATTAAACACTAAACAATTGATATTAAACCTCAAATACTAAAACCAAAATACAAAAACCTAAAAAAAAAAAAAACCTAACCCTAACCCTAACCCTAACCCTAAGCCTAATTCTAAACCATAAACCCGAAACCTTAAGCCCAAAATATCAAAACACAAACATTAATACTACACCATAGATTTTACACTTCAAATGCTAAACCCTAAACCATAAAACTTAAAAAAAAAATACAACCTAACCCTAATCCTAACCCCAACCCTAGCCCTAACCATATCCTTAACCCTAACCCTAACCCTAAACCTAAACCCTATACCCTAAACTCAAAGCCAAAAATACCAAAACCCTAATGTTAAACACTAAATCATAGATATTACAACTCAAATCCTTAGCCTCAAACCCTGAAACCTAAACCAACCTAAACCCTAACCCTAACCCTAACATTAACCATTACCCTAACCCTACCATAAACCCTAAACACCAAGCCCAAAATACCAAAACTTAAACAATAAAACTAAACCACTGATATTAAACATCAAATTTTGCAACCTAAACCCAAAAATCTAAAAGAAACCCAAACCCTAACCCTAACCCTAACCCTAACCTTAACCCTAACCCTAACTCTAAACCATAAACCCAAAACCCTAAACCCAAAATACCAAAACCCAAACATTAAATACTAAACAATGGATTTTAAAACTCAAATGCTAAACCCTGAACCATTTTTAAAAAAAAACTACACCCTAAGTCCAAAAAAAAAAGCTAAGTCCAAAATACGAAAGCCCAGACATTAAACACTAGACCATAGATTTCAAACCTCAAATCCTAAACCACAAATCCTAAAACCTAAAAAAAAAAATAACCCTAACTCTAACCCAAACCCTAACCCTAACCTTAACCCTAACCCTAACCCAAAACCATTAACCCAAAACCCAAAGCCCAAAATACCAAATTCCAAACATTAAATACTAAATCATAGATTTTAAACCGAAAATCCTAAATCCCAAAACTAAAAACCTAAAAAAACACTAAACTCTAACCCTATCCCTATCCCTAACACGTACCCTAACCCTAACCCTATCCTTAACTCTAACCCTAAACCCTAAACCCATAACCCATTGACCAAAATACCAAAACCCCAACATTGAACACTAAACTATAGGTATTACAACTCAAAATTTTAACCTAAACCCTAAAACCTAAAAAATAACTTAAACCTAACCCTAACCCTAACCTTAACCCTAACCCTCAACCATTAACCCAAAACTCAAAGACCAAAATACCAAAACCTAAATATTAAACACTAAACCATAGATTTTAAACCAAAAATCCTAAACCCCAAAACCTAAAACCTAAAGAAACCGTAAACCCTATCCCTAACACTAACCCTAACCCTATCCTTAACCTTAACCCAAAATCCAAAGCCCAAAATACCAAAACCCTAACATTAAACACTAAACCATAGATATTACAACTAAAATAACCCCAAACCCTAAAACTTAAAAAACAACCTAAAACCTAACCCTAACCCTAACATTAACCCTAACACTAACCCTACCATAAACCCTAAACCCAAAGACCAAAATACCAAAACCCAAATATTAAACAGTAAACAATATATTTTAAATCTTAAATGCTAAGCCTTGTATCAAAACACCTAAACAAAACCTTATTCCAACATACAAAAACCCATACATTAAACACTAAACTATACATTTTAAACCTCAAATCCTAAACCACAAACCCTAAAACCTAAACAAAAAAACTAACCCTAACCCTAACCCTAACCCAAACCCTAACCTTAACCTTAACCCTAACCCTAACAATCAACCATTAACCCAAAATCCCAAGCCCAAAATACCAAAACCCAAAAATCATACACTTAATCATAGATTATAAACCAAAAATCCTAAACCCCAAAACTTAAAACATAAAAAAACACTAAACCATAACCATAACCATAACCCTATCCTTAACCCTAACCCTAAACCCTAAACCATAAACTCAAAGGCCAAAATACCAAAACTCTAACATTGAACACTAAACCATAGATATTACAAATCAAATCCTTAACCCAAATCCTAAAACCTAAAAAACAACCTAAACCCTAACACTAACGCTAACCCTACCATAAATCCTAAACCCCAAGCCCAAAATACCAAAACCAAAACATTAAACACTAAATCATTGATATTAAACCTCAAATCCTAAACCCTAAACCGAAAAATCTAAAAAGAAAATAACCGTAACCTTAACCCTAACCATAAATCTAAACCATAAAACCTGAAACCTAAAGCCAAAAATACCAAAACCCTAACGATAAAGACAAAACCATAGATATTACAACTCAAATACTTAACCCTAAACCCTAACATCAACCCTAACCCTAACCCTAACCCTACCCTAAACAATAAACCCCAAGCCCAAAATATCAAAACCAAAACAATAAACACTAAATCATTGATATTAAACCTCAAATTCTACACCCCATACCCAAAAATCTAAAAGAACCCAAAACCCTAACCCTAACCTTAACCCTAACCCTAACTCTAAACCATAAACCCAAAACCCTAAGCCCAAAATACCAAAATCCAAACATTAAATACTAAACAATAGATTTTAAACCTCAAATTCTAAACCCCAAACCATATTTTTAAAAAAACCTACACCCTAACACTAAACCCTAAGTCCAAAAAAACCTAAGTTCAAAATACGAAAACCCAGACACTAAACAATAAAACATAGATTTTAAACATCAAATTCTAAACCACATACCCTAAAACCTAAAAAAACCTAAACCCTAACCCTAACCCTAACCCAAACACTAACCCTATACCCTAAAATCAAAGTCCAAAATACCAAAAACCTAACATTGAACACTAAACCATAGATATTACAACTCAAATCCTTATCCCAAACCCTAAAACCTAAAAAAAACTTAACCCTAACCCTAACCCTAACCATTAACCCGAAACCCAAAGCCCAAAATACGAAAACCCAAATATTCAACACTAAACCATAGATGTTAAACCAAAAATGCTAAGCCCCAAAACCTAAAACCTTAAAAAAAAAACTAAACCCTAACCCTAACCCTAACCCTAACCCTATTCTTAACCTTAACCCTAAACCCAATGCCCAAAATAACAAAACCCTAACATTAAACACTAAACGATAGATATTACAACTCAAATAACCCCAAACCCTAAAACTTAAAAAACACCCTAAAACCTAACCCTAACCCAAACATTAACCCTAACACTAACTCTACCATAAACACTAAACCATAGATATCACAACTCAAGCCCTAACCCTAATCCTAATCTTAACCTAACCCTAACCCTAACCCTAACCCTAAATCCTAAACCCGAAACCCTAAGCCCAAAATACCAAAACCCAATAATTAAATACTAAACCATAGATTTTAAACCTGAAATGATAAACCATGAACCACAAAACTTAAAAAAAACCTACATCCTAACCTTATTCCTAACCCTAACCCTAACCCTATACCCTAAAACCTAAACCCTAAGTCTAAAATACGAAAACCCAAACATTAAACACTACACCATAGATTTTAAACCTCAAATCATAAACCACAAACCCAAAAACCTAAAAAAAAACTTAAACCGTAACCCTAACCTTAACCCTAACCCTAACTCTAAACCATTAATCCGAAACATTAAACCTAAAATACCTAAACCTAAACATTAAACACTAAACCACAGATTATTAATCAAAAATCCTAAACCCCAAAACCTTAAACCTAAAAAAACCCTAAAACCTAACACGAACCCAATACCCTACACGAACCCTAGCCCTAACACTATACTTAACCTTAACACTAAACCCTAAACCCTAAATCCAAAGCATAAACTACCAAAACCCTAACATTTAACACTAAACCATGAATATATTACAACTCAAATCCTTAACCCCAAACCCTAAAACCTAAAAATAACCTAAACCCTAACCCTAACCCTAACCCTACCATAGTTCCTAAACCCCAAGCCCAAAATACCAAAACCTAATCGTTAAACACTAAACCATTGATATTAAACCTCAAATCCTAAAACCTTAAAAACAAACTCTAACCCTAACCCTAACTCTAACCTTAACCCTAAGCCTAACTCGAAACCATAAACCCGAAACCCTAAGCCCAAAATATCAAAACCCAAACATTGATACTAAACCATAGATTTTAAACTTCAAATGCTAAACCCTGAACGATAAAACCTAAAAAAAACCTACACCCTAACCCTAATCCTAAACCCTAACCCTAACCCTAACCCAAACCCTAACCATAACCTTCACACTAACCCAAACCATAAACCATTAACCCAAAACCCCAAACCTAAAACACCAAAACCCAAAAATAAAACACTAAACCACAGATTTTAAACCGAAAATCCTAAACCCCAAAACTTTAAACCTATAAAAACACTAAACCCTAACCTTAACCCTAACCATATCCTTAACCCTAACCCAAACCCTAAACCGTAAACCCTAAACCCAAAGCCCAAAATACCAAAATCCTAACATTGAATACTAAACCATATATTTTAAACTTCAAATGCTAAACCATGAACCATAAAACCTAAAAAAAACTACACAATAACCTTAATCCTAAACCCTAACCCTAACCCTAACCCAAACCCTAACCCTAACCTTAACACTAACCCAAACCATAAACCATTAACACAAAATACCAAAACCCAAAAATTAAATAGTTAACCATAGATTTTAAACCGAAAATCCTAAACCCCAAAACCTAAAACTTAAGAAAACACTAAACACAAACCTTAACCCTAACCCTAAACCCTAAACCCTAAACCTAAAGACCAAAATACCAAATTCCTAACATTGAACACTAAACCATAGATATTACAACTCAAATCCTTAACCTAAACCATAACCTAAAAACAACCTAAACCCTAACGCTAACCCTAACCCTACCATAAATCCTCTAGCCCAATCCCAAAATACCAACCCAAACTTTAAAAACTAAACCATTGATATTAAACCTCAAACTCTAAACCCTAAACCGAAAAACCTAAAAAAAGGAAAGAAAAACTAACCCTAACCCTAACTCTAAACTATAAAACCCGAAACCCTAAGCCCAAAATACCAAATCCCAAACATTAAATACCAAACCATAGATTTTAAACCTTAAATGCTAAACCCCGAACGATAAACCTAAAAAAACCTACACCCTAACCCTAATTCTAACCCTAACCCTAACCCTATACCCTAAACCCTAAAGCCTAAGTCAAAAAAAACACTAAGTCGAAAATACAAAAACCCATGCATTAAACACTAAACCATAGATTTTAAACCTCAAATCCTAAACAACAAACCCTAAAACCTAAAGAAAAACTAAACCCTAACCTTACCCTAACCCTAACCTAAACCCTAACCCTAAACAAAAACCACTAACCAGAAATATTAAGCCCAAAAAACCTAAACCCAAACATTAAACATTAAACCATAGATTTTAAACAAAAAATCCTAAACCCCAAAACCTAAAACCTAAAGAAAACCCTAAACCCTAACCCTAACTATATGCCTATCACGAACTCTAACCCTAACACTATCTTTAACCCTAACCCTAAACCCTAAACCCTAAATCCAAAGCACAAAATACTAAAACCCTAATATTTAACACTAAACCATATATATTAAAACTCAAATACTTAACACCAAACCCTAAAACCTAAAAATTAACCTGAACCCTAACCCTAACCCTAACCATACCATAAATCCTAAACCCCAAGCCCAAAATACCAAAACCCAAACATTGAACACTAAACCATTGATTTTAAAAATAAAATCCTAAATGACAAACTCTAGAACCTAAAAAAAACCTAAACCTTAACCTAAACCTAACCATAAACCATTAACCCCAAACCCCAAACCCAAAATACCAAAACCCAAAAATTAAACACTAAACCATAGATTTTAAACCAAAAATCCTAAACCCCAAAACCTAAACCTAAAAAAACACTAAACCCTAACCTTAACCCAAACCCTATCCTTAACACTAACTCTAAACCCTAAACCTTAAACCCAAGGCCCAACATACCAAAACCCTAAGATTGAACAGTAAACCATAGATCATACAACTCAAATCCTTAACCCAAACAATAAAGCCTAAAAAACAACCTAAACCCTAACGCTAACCCTAACCTTAACCCTAACCCTAACCCTACCATAAATCCTAAACCCCAAGCCGAAAACACCAAAATCCAAACATTAAACACTAAACCATTGATATAAAACATCAAATCCTAAACCCTAAACCCGAAAAACTAAGAAAACCCAAAACCCTAACCCTAACCCTAATCATAATCTTAACCCTAACCCTACACTAACACTAAATCCTAAACCCAAAACCCCAAGCCTAAAATACCAAAACCCAAACATTAAACACGAAACCATTGATATTAAACCTCAAATCCTAAACCCTAAGCCCAAAAACCTAAAAAAAATTAAAAAATAACCCTATCCCTAACCCTAACCTTAACCCTACCCTAACTCTAAACCATAAAACCCAAAACCCTAAGCCCAAAATACCAAATCCCAAACATTAAATAATAAACCATATATTTTAAATCTCAAATACTAAACCCTGAACCATAAACCTAAAAAAACCCTACACCTTAACCCTAATCCTAACCCTAACCCTAACCCTATACCCTAAATTCTAAACCCTAAGTCCGAAAAAAACACTAAGTCTAAAATACAAAAACCCAAACATAAAACACTAAACAATAGATTTTAAACCTCAAATCCTAAACCACAAACCCTAAAACCTAAAGAAAAACTAAACCCTAACCCTAACCCTAAACCATTAACCAAAAACATTAAGCCCAAAAAACCTAAACACAAACATTAAACACTAAACCATATATTCTAAGCAAAAAATCCTAAAACCTAAAACCTAAAACCTAAAAAAAGACTAAACCCTAACCTTAACCCTAACCCTATCCTTAACCCTAACCCTAAACCTTAAACCCTAAATCCAAAGAATAAAATACTAAAACACTAACATTAAATACTAAACCATAGATATTACAAATCAAATACTTAACCCCAAACCCTAAAACCTAAAAAATAACCTAAACCCTAAGCCTAACCCTAACCCTACCATAAATCCTAAAACCCAAGCCCAAAATACAAAAACCCAAATATTAAACACTAAACCATTGATATTAAATATCAAATCCGAAACCCTAAACCAAAAACCTTACAAAAAAACAAAACCAAAACACTAAACTAACCCTAACATTAACCCTAACCCTAACTCTAAACCATAAACCCAAAACCCTAAGACAAAATATAAAAACCCAAACATTAAATACTACCATAGATTTTAAATCTCAAATGCTAAATCCTGAACCATAAAACTTAAAATAAAAAACTACACCCTAACCCTAACCCTAAACCCTAAACCCTAAACCCCAAGTCCAAAATACAAAAACCCAAATATTAAACACTAAACCATTGATTTTAAATCTCAAATCCTAAACGACAAACCCTAGAACCTAAAAAAACCTAACCCTAACCCTAACCCTAACCCAAAATACCAAAACCCAAATATTAAACATTAAACCATAGATTTTAAACTAAAAATCCTAAACCCCAAAACCTAAAACTAAAAAAAAACTAAACCCTAACCCTAATCCTATCCCTAACCCTAACCCTAACGCTAACCCTATCCTTAACCCTAACCCTAAACCGTATACCCTAAACTCAAACCCAAAAATACAATAACTCTAACGTTAAACACTAAATTATATATATTACAACTCAAATCCTTAATACCCAAACCCTAAAACTGAAAAATAACCTAAACCCTAACCCTAACCCAAACATTAACCCTAACCCTACTATAAACCTTACACCCCAAACCCAAAATACCAAAACCCAAACAATAAACACTAAACCATTGATATTATACCTCAAATTCTTCACCCTAAACCCCAAAATCTAAAAGAACCAATACCCTAACCCTAAACCTAATCCTAACTCTAAACCATAAACCCAAAACCCGAAGCCCAAAACACCAAAACCCAATCATTAACTACTAAACAATATATTTTAAAACTCAAATGCTAAACCCTGAACCATATTAAAAAATACCTACACCCTAACCTTAAACCCTAAGTCCAAAAAAATATAAGTCCAAAATACGAAAACCCAGACATTAAACACTAAACCATAGATTTTAAACCTCAAATCCTAAACCCCAAACCCTAAAACCTAAAAAACAAACTAAACCCTCACCCTCACCCTAACATTAACCCTAACCCTAACCCTAAATCATTAACCATAAACCTGAAGCCAAAATACCAAAACCAAAATATAAAACACTAAATCATAGATTTTAAACCAAAAATCCTAAACACCAAAATGTAAAACCTAAAAAAAAAACCTAAACCCTAACCCTATACTTAACTTTAACCCAATACCCAAAGCCCAAAATACCAAAACCCTAACATTAAACACTACCATAGATATTATAACTTAAATAACCCTAAACCCTAAAACTTAGAAAACAACCTAAAACCTATTCCTTACCCTAACATTAACCCTAACACTAACCCTACCATAAACCCTAAACCCAAATCCCAAAATACCAAAACCCAAACATTAAATACTAAACCATAGACTTAAAACCTCAATTGCTAAACCCTGAACAATAAAACCTAAAAAGAAAACCTACATCCTAACCCTAATCCTAACCCTAACCTTAATCCTAATCCCGAAACCCTAAGTCCAAGAAAAAAAACCTAAGTTTAAAATACGAAAACCCAAACATTAAACACTAAACCATAGATTTGAAATCTCAAATCCTAAACCACATACCCTAAAACCTAAAATAAAACCTAAACCCTAACCCTAAACCATTAACCCAAAACCCCAAGCCCAAATTACCAAACCCCAAATATTTAACACTAAACCATAGATTTTAAACCGAAAATCCTAAACCCCAAAACCAAAAACCTAAAAAAAAACTATCCATAACACGAACTCTAATCCTAACCCTATCCTTAACCCTAACCATAAACCCTAAACCCTTAACCCAATAACCAAAATACAAAACCCTAACATTGAACACTAAACCATACATATTACAACTCAAGTTTTTAATCCAAATCCTAAAACTTGATCCTAACCCTAACCTTAACCCTAACCCTAACCCTAAACCATTAACCCAAAACCCATTGTCCAAAATACCAAAACCCAAATATTAACAACTAAACCATAAATTTTAAATAATAAATCCTAAACCCCAAAACCTAAAACCTAAAAAAAAAACTAAACCATAACCCTAACCCTATCCCTAACACTAACCCTAACCTTATCCTTAACATTAACCCTAAACCCAAAGCCCAAAATACCAAAACCCTAACATTAAACAGTAAACCATAGATATTACAACTCAAATAACCCCAAACCCTAAAACTTAAAAAACAACCTAAAACCTAACCCATACCCTAACATTACCCCTAACACTAACCCTACCATAAACCCTAAACCCAAGCCCAAAATACCAAAACCCAAATATTAAATACTAAACAATAGATTTAAACCTCAATGCTAAACCTTGAATCATAAAACCTAAAAAAAAAACTTAGTCCAAAATACAGTAAACCCAGACATTAAACACTAAACCATACATTTTAAACCTCAAAATCCTGAACCATAAAACCTAAAACCTAAAAAAAAACTAAACCCTAACCCTAACCCTAACCCTAACTTAAACTCTAACCCTAACCTTAACCCTTACCCTAACCATAAACCATTAACCCAAAACACCAAGCCCAAAATACCAAAACCAAAACATTAAACACTAAACAATAGATTTCAAACCGAAAATCCTAAACCCCATAACCTAAAACCGAAAAAAATACTAAACCCTAATCTTAACCCTAACCTTATCCTTAACCCTAACCCTAACCCTAAACCCTAAACCCAAAGCCCAAAATACAAAAACCCTAATATTGAACACTAAACCATAGATACAACTCAAATACTTAACCCAAACCCTAAAACCTAAAAAATAACCTTAACCCTAACCCTAAACCTACCATAAATCCTAAACCCCAAGCCTAAAATACCAAAACCTAAACATTAAACACTAAACCATAGATTTTAAACCGAAAATCCTAAACCCCAAAACCAAAAACCTAAATAAAACACTAAACCCTAACCCTAACCCTATCCATAACACAAACCCTAATCCTAACCCTACCCTAACCCTAACCCTAAACCCTAAACCCTTAACCCAATGACCAAAATACCAAAACCCTAACATTGAACACTAAACCATACATATTACAACTAAAAATTTTAACCCAAACCATAAAAGCTAAAAAATAACTTAAACCCTAACCCTAACCCTAACCTTAAACCCTAACCCTAAACCCTAAACCATTAACCCAAAACCCCTTGCCCAAAATATCAAAACACAAATATTAAACACTAAACCATAGATTTTAAACAATAAATCCTAAACACCAAAACCTAAACCTAAAAAAAAACTAAACCATAACCCTAACCCTATCCCTAACACTAACCCTAACCATATCCTTAGCCTTAACCCTAAACCCAAAGCCCAAAATACCAAAACCCTAACATTAAACACTAAATCATAGATATTACAACTCAAATAACCCCAAACCCTAAAACTTAAAAAAAACAACCTAAAACATAACCCTTCCCCTAACAATAACCCTAACACTAACCCTACCATAAACCCTAAACCCAAAGACAAAATATCAAAACCCAAATATTAAGCACTAAACAATAAATCTTAAACGTCAAATGCTAAACCTTGAATCATAAAACCTAAAAAAACCTTAGTCCAAAATACAACAAACCCAGACATTAAACACTAAACCATACATTTTAAACCTCAAATCCTAAACCATAAAACCTAAAACCTAAAAATAACCTAAACCTTAACCCTAACCCTAACCCTAACTTAAACTCTAACCCTAACCTTAACCCTTACCCTAACTATAAACCATTAACCCCAAACCCCAAGCCCAAAATACCAAAACCAAAATATTAAACACTAAGCAATAGATTTCAAACCGAAAATCCTAAACCCAATAACCTAAAACCGAAAAAAACACTAAACCCTAATCTTAACCCTAACCTTATCCTTAACCTAACCCTAACCCTAAACCCTAACCCAAAGCCCAAAATACGAAAACCCTAATATTGAACACTAAACCATAGATACAACTCAAATACTTAACCCAAACCCTAAAACCTAAAAAATAACCTAAACCCTAACCCTAACCCAACCATAAATCCTAAACCCCAAGCCCAAAATACCAAAACCTGAACATTAAACACTAAACCATTGATATTAAATCTCATATCCTAAACCCTAAACCCAAAAACCTAAATAAAAAAAAAACCTAACCCTAATCTTAACCCTAACCCTAACCATAAACCATAAAACCCGAAACCCTAAGCCCAAAATACCAAATCCCAAACATTAAATACTAAAACATAGATTTTAAACCTAAAATGCTAAACCCTGAACCATAAACCTAAAAAAACCTTACAACCTAACCCTAATCCTAACCCTAACCCTAACCCTATACCCTAAACCCTAAACCCTAAGTCCAGACACAAAACACTAAGTCCAAAATACGAAAACACAAACATTAAACACTAAACTGTAGATTTTAAACCTCAAATCCTAAGCCACAAACTCTAAAACCTAAAAAAAACTAAACCCTAACCCTAACCCAAACCCTAAACCATTAACCCGAAACATTAAGCCAGAAAACCTAAACCGAAACATTAAACACTAAACAATAGATTTTAAATCAAAAATCCTAAACCCCAAAACCTAAAACCTAAAAAAAACCTAAACCCTAACGCTAACCCTATTCCTAATACGAACCCTAACCCTAACCCTATCCTTAACCCTAACCCTAAACCCTAAACCCTAAATCCAAAGTACAAAATACCAAAACCCAATTATTAAACACTAAACCATAGATATTACAACTGAAATACTTAACCCCAAACCCTAAAACCTAAAAAATAACCTAAACCCTAACCCTAACCCTAACCCTACCATAAATTCTAAACCCCAACCACAAAATACCAAAACCCAAACATTAAACACTAAACCATTGATATTAAACCTCAAATCCTAAACCCTAAACCCAAGAACCTAAAAAAACAAACCTAACCCTAACCCTAACTCTAAACCATAAACCCAAAACCTAAGCCCAAAATATCAAAACCCAAACATTGAATACTAAACAATAGATTTTAAACCTCAAATGCTAAACCCTTAACCATAAAACCTAAAAAAAAAATACACCCTAACCTTAATGCTAACCCTAACCCTAACCCTAAACCCTAAACCCTAAGTCCAAAATACAAAAACCAAACATTAAACACTAAACCATTAATTTTAAATCTCAAATCCTAAACCACAAACCCTACAACCTAAAAAAAACTAAACCCTAACCCTAAACTATTAGCCCAAAACACCAAGCCCAAAATACCAAAACCCAAACATTAAACACTAAGCCATAGATTTTAAACCAAAAATCCTAAACTCCAAAACCTATAGCTAAATAAAACCCTAAACCCTAACCCTAACCCTATCCCTAACATGAACCCTAACCCTAACCCTATCCTTAACCCTAACCCTAAACCCTATACCATAAACTCAAAGCCAAAACTACAAAAACCCTAACGTTAAACACTAAACCATAGATATTATAACTCAAATCCTTAACCTTCAAACCCTAAAACCTAAAAATAAACTAAAACCTAACCCTACCATAAACCTTAGACCCCATACCCAAAATACCAAAACCCAAACAATAAACACTAAACCATTGAAATTAGACTTCAAATTCTACACCCTAAACCCAAAAATGTAAAAGAACCCAAAACCTAACCTTAACCCTAACCTTAACCCTAATCGTAACTCTAAACCATAAACCCAAAACCCAAAGCCCAAAATACCAAAACTCAATCATTAAATACTAAACAATAGATTTTAAACCTCAAATCCAAAACCACAATTCCTAAAACCTAAAAATCCTAAACCCTAACCCTAACCCTAACCCAAACCCTAACCATATCCTTAACCCTAACCGTAAACCCTAAACCCTAAACTCAAAGTCCAAAATACCAAAACCCTAACATTGAACACTAAACCATAGATATTACAACTTAAATCCTTAACCAAAACCCTAAAACCTAAAAAAAACTAAACCCTAACCCTAACCCTAACCCTAACCCTAACCATTAACCCAAAACCCCAAAATACAAAAAAGCTAACATTAAACACTAAACGATCTATTTTACAACTCAAATAACCCCAAACCCTAAAACTTAAAAACCAACCTAAAACCTAACCATAACCCAAACATTAACACTAACACTAAATCGACCTTAAACACTAAACCATAGATATTACCACTCAAATCCGTAACTCCAAACCCTAAAACATAATAAAAAATTTAAACCCTAACCCTAATCGTAACCCTACCATAAATCCCAAACTCCAAGCCCAAAACACCAACATTCAAACATTAAACACTAAACCATTGATATAAATTTCAAATCCTAAACCCTAAACCCGAAAACCTAAGAAAACCCAAAAACCTAACCCTAACCCTAACCCTAATCTTAACCCTAACCCTAACCTAACCCGAAACCCAAAACCCGAAACCCTAAGCCCAAAATACCAAAACCCAAACATTAAATACCAAACCATAGATTTTAAACCTCAAATGATAAATCATGAACCATAAAACCTAAAAAAAAACTACATCCTAACCTTAATCCTAACCCTAACCCTAACCCTATACCCTAAACCCTAAACCCTAAGTCTAAAATACGAAAACCCAAACATTACACACTAAACCATAATTTTAAACCTCAAATCATAAACTACAAACCCTAAAACCTAAAACAACTTAAACCCTAATGCTAACCTTAACCCTAACCCTAACTCTAAACCATTAACCCGAAACATTAAGCCCAAAATACCTAAACCTAAACATTAAACACTAAAAAAAGATTTTAAATCAAAAATCCTAAACCCCAAAACCTCAAACCTAAAAAAACCTAAACCCTAACACGAACCTATACATAACACGAACCCTAGCCCTAACGCTATACTTAACCCTAACCCTAAACCCTAAACCCTAAATCCAAAGCACAAAATACCAAAACCCTTACATTTAACACTAAACCATAGATATATTACAACTCAAATCCTTAACCCCAAACCCTAAAACCCAAAAACAACCTAAACCCTAACGCTAACCCTAACCCTGCCATAAATCCTAAACCCCAAGACGAAAATACCAAAACCTAAACATTAAACAGTAAACCATTGATATTAAACCTCAAATCCTAAAACCTAAACCCAAAAAACAAAAAAAAAAAACCTAACCCTAACCCTAACTCTAACCTTAACCCTAAGCCTAACTCTAAACAATAAACCCGAAATCCTCAGCCTAAAATATATAAACACAAACATTAATACTAAACCATAGATTACCATAAAACCTAAAATAAACCTACACCCTAACGCTAATCATAAACCCTAACCCTAATCCTAACCCAAAACCTAACCCTAACCTTAACACTAACCCAAACCATAAACCATTAACCCAAAACCCCAAACCCAAAATACCAAAACCCAAACATTAAACTCTAAACCATATAGTTTAAACAAAAAATACTAAACCCCAAAACATAAAACATAAAATAAAAACTAAACCCTAACCCTAACCCTATCCCTAACATGAACCCTAATCCTAACCCTATCCTTAACCCTAAACCTAAACCCTAAACCCAAAGTCCAAAATACCAAAACGCAACATTAAACACTAAACCATAGATATTACAAATCAAATCCTTAACTCCAAACCCTAAAACCTAAAAAATAACCTAAAACCTAACCCTAACCCAATCAGAAACCCTAAATCCTAAGCCCAATATACCAAACCCAAACATTAAACACTAAACCATAGATTTTAAATCTCAAATCCTAAAGCACAAACACTAAAACCTAAAAAAAAACTAAAACCTAATAAAAACCCTAACCCAAAACCAAACCCTAACACAAAACTTAGCCCTAACCCTAACCTAAAACCAAACACTAACACGAACCCTAGCCTTAACACTATACTTCACCCTAACCCTAAACCCTAAACCCTAAACCCTAAATCAAAAGCACAAAATACCAAAACCCTAACATTTAACACTAAACCATAGATATATTACAACTCAAATCCTTACCCCCAAACCCTAAAACCTAAAAACAACCTAAACCCTAACCCTAACCCTAACCCTACAATAAATCATGAACCCTAAGCCCAAAATACCAAAACCGAAACATTAAACACTAAACCATTGTTATTACACCTCAAATCCTAAAACCTAAAAAAAAAAATAACCCTAACCCTAACTCTAACTTTAACCCTAAGCCTAACTTTAAACCATAAACCCGAAACCCTAAGCCCAAAATATCAAAACCCAAACATTAATACTAAACCATAGATTTTAAATTTCAAATGCTAAACCTTGAACCATAAAACCAAAAAAAAATAAAATACACCCTAACCCTAATCCTAAACCCTAACCCTAACCCTAACCCAAACCCTAAACTTAACACTAACACAAACCATAAACCAAAAATACCAAAACCCAAAAATTAAACACTAAACCATAGATTTTAAACCGAAAATCCTAAACTCCAAAACATAAAACCTAAAAAAACACTAAACCCTAACCTTAACCCTAACCCTATCCTTAACCCTAACCCTAAACCCTAAACCCTAAACCCTAAACCCAAAGCCCAAAATTCTATAACACTAAAAATGAACACTAAACCATAGATATTACAACTCAAATAACCCCAAACCCTAAAACTTAACAAACACCTTAAAACCTAACCTTAACCCAAACATTAACCCTAACACTAACCCTACCATAAACACTAAACCATAGATATTAAAAATCAAATCCATAACTCCAAATCCAAAAACCTCATAAACAAGCTAAATCCTAACCCTACCATAAATCCGAAACCCCAAGCCATAAACACCAAAATTCAAACATTAAACACTAAACCATTGATATAAAACTTCAAATCCTAAACACTAAACCTGAAAACCTAAGAAAACCCAAAACCCTAACCCTAACCCTAACCCTAATCTTAACCCTAACCCTAACCCTAACTCTAAACCCTAAACCCTAAACCCTAAGCCCAAAATACCAAAAACCAAACATTAAATAGTAAATCGTAGATTTTAAACCTCAAATAATAAACCATGAACCATAAAACCTAAAAAAACCCTACATCCTAACCTTAATCCTAACCCTAACCCTAACCCTATACCCTAAACCCTAAACCCTAAGTCTAAAATACGAAAACCCAAACATTAAACACTAAACCATAGATTTTAAACCTCAAATCATAAACCACAAACCCTAAAACTAAAAAAACTTAAACCCTAAGCCTAACCTTAACCCTAACCCTAACTCTAAACCATTAACCCGAAACATTAAGCCCAAAATACCTAAACCTAAACATTAAACACTAAACAAAAGATTTTAAATCAAAAATCCTAAACCCCTAAACCTAAAACCCAAAAAAAAACTAAACCTTAACACGAACCTATGCCTTACACGAACCCTAGCCCTAACACTATACTTAACCCTAACCCAAAACCCTAAACCCTAAATCCAAAGCACAAAATACCAAAACCCTAACATTTAACACTAAACCATAGATATATTACAATTCAAATGCTTAACCCCAAACCCTAAACCCTAAAAACAACCTAAACCATAACCCTAACCCTAACCCTGCCATAAATCCTAAACCCCAAGCCCAAAATACCAAAATCTAAACATTAAACACTAAACCATTGATATTAAACCTCAAATCCTAAAACCTAAATCCAAAAACCTAAAAAAAAAACTAACCCTAACCCTAATTCTAACCTTAACCCTAAGCCTAACTCTAAACCATAAGCCCGAAACCCTAAGCCAAAAATATCAAAACCCAACCATTAATACTAAACCATAAATTTTAAACTTCAAATGCTAAACCCTGAACCATAAAAACCTAAAAGAAACCTACACCCTAACCCTAATCATAAACCCTAACCCTAACCCTAACCCAAACCCTAACCCTAACCTTAACATTAACCCAAACCATAAACCATTAACCCAAAACCCCAAACCCAAAATACCAAAACCCAAAAATTAAACACTAAACCATAGATTTTAAATCAAAAATCCTAAACCACAAAACTTAAAACCTAAAAAAACACTAAACCCTAACCTTAACCCTAACCTTATCCTTAACCCTAACCCTAAACCCTAAACCCTAAACCCAAAGCCCAAAATACCAACCCAAACATTAAACACTAAACCATTGATATTAAACCTCAAATTCTAAACCCTAAACCCAAAAACCTAAAAAAAACCAAAACCCTAACCCTAACCCTAATCCTAACCCTAACCTTAACCCTAACCCTAACTCTAAACTATAAAACTCGAAACCCTAAGCCCAAAATACCAAATCCCAAACATTAAATACCAAACCATAGATTTTAAACCTTAAATGCTAAACCCTGAACCATAAACCTAAAAAAACATACACCCTAACCCTAATTCTAGCCCTAACCCTAACCCTAAACCCTAAACCCTAAACCCTAAGTCAAAAAAGACACTAAGTCCAAAACACGAAAACCCAAACATTAAACACTAAACCATAGATTTTAAACCTCAAATCCGAAACCACAAACCCTAAAACCTAAAGGAAAACTAAACCCTAACCCTAACCCTAACCCTAACCTAAACCCTAACCCTAAAGCAAAACCATTAACCAGAAACATTAAGCCCAAAAAACCAAAACCCAAACATTAAACACTAAACCATATATTTTAAACAAAAAATCCTAAACACCAAAACCTAAAACCCAAAAAAAAAACTAAACTCTAACCCTAACCATATGCCTAACACGAACTCTAACCCTAACCCTATCCTTAACTCTATCCCTTAACCCTAAACCATAAATCCAAATCACAAAATACTAAAACCCTAACATTTAACACTAAACCATAGATATTACAACTCAAGAACTTAACCCCAAACCCTAAAACCTAAAAAATAACCTAAACACTAACCCTAACCCTAACCATACCATAAATCCTAAACCCCAAGCCCAAAATACCAAAACGCAAACATTAAACACTAAACGATTGATATTAAATATCAAATCCTAAATCCTAACCTAGAAACCTAAAAAAAAAAAAACCAAAACCCTAACCCTAACCCTAACTCTAAACCATAAACCCGAAACCCTAAGCCCAAAATATAAAAACCCAAACATTAAATATAAACCATAGATTTTAAACCTCAAATGCTAAACCTTAAACCATAAAACCTAAAAAAAACCTACACCCTAACCCTAATTCTAACCCTAACCCTAACCCTAAACCCTAAACCCTAAGTCCAAAATACAAAAACCCAAATATTAAACACTAAACCATTGATTTTAAATCTCAAATACTAAACGACAAACTCTAGAACCAAAAAAACATAAACCTTAACCCTAAACCTAACCATAAACCATTAACCCAGAACCCCAAACCCAAAATTAAACACTAAACCATAGATTTTAAACCAAAAATTCAAAACCCTAAAACTTAAAACCTAAAAAAACAGTAAACCCTAACCTTAACCCAAACCCTATCCTTAACCCTATCTCTAAACATTAAACCTTAAACCCAAAGCCCAAAATACCAAAACCCTAACATTGAACACTAAACCATAGATAATACAACTCAAATCCTTAACCCAAACCCAAAAACCTAAAAAACAACCAAAACCATAACCCTAACCCTAACCCTACCATAAATCCTTAACCCCAAGCCTAAAATACCAAAACCCAAACATTAAACACGAAACCATTGATATTAAACCTCAAATCCTAAACACTAATCCCAATAACCTAAAAAAAAACCTAACCCTAACCTTAACCCTAACCCTAACTCTAAACCATAAAACCCGAAACCCTAAGCCCAAAATACCAAACCCCAAACATTAAATACTAAATGATAGATTTTAAACCTCCAATGCTAAAACCTGAACCTTAAACCTAAAAAAAACTACACCCTAACCCTAATCCTAACCCTAACCCTAACCCTAACCCTATACCCTAAATTCTAAACCCTAAGTCCAAAAGAACACTAAGTCTAAAATACGAACACCCAAACATTTAACACTGATCCATAGATTTTAAACCTCAAATCCTAAACCACAAACCCTAAAATATAAAGAAAAACTAAACCCTAACCCTAGCATTAATGCTAACCTAAACCCTAACCCTAACCCTAAACCATTAACCAGAAACATTAACCCAAAAAAAACTTAATCCAAACATTAAACACTATACCATAAATTTTAAACAAAAAATCCTAAACCCTAAAACCTAAAACCTAAAAAAAAAACTAAACCCTAACTCTAACCTAACCCTAACCCTATCCTTAACCCTAACCCTAAACATTAAACCCTAAATCCAAAGCACAAAATACTAAAACCCTAATATTTAATACTAAACCATAGATATTACAACTCAAATACTTAACCCCAAATCCTAAAACCTAAAAACTAACCTAAACCCTAACCCTAACCCTAACCCTAACATAAATCCTAAACCCCAAGCCCAAAATACCAAAACCTAAACATTAAACACTAAACTTTGATATTAAATATCAAATCCTAAATCCTAAACCCAAAAACCAAAAAAAAAAAAAAAAAAAAACCTAACCCTAACCCTAACATTAACCCTAACCCTAACTCTAAACCATAAACCCAAAACCCTAAGCCCAAAATATAAAAACCCAAACATTGAATACTAAACCATGATTTTAAATCTCAAATGCTAAATCCTGAACCATAAAACCTATAAAAAAAACTACACACCTAACCCTAACCCTAACCCTAACCCTAAACCCTAACCCCGAAACCATAAGTCCAAAATACAAAAACCCAAATATTAAACACTAAACCATTGATTTTAAATCTCAAATCCTAAATGACAAACCCTTGAACCTAATAAAACCTTAACCCTAACCCTAACCCTAACCCTAAACCATCAACCCAAAACCCCAAGCCCAAAATACCAAAACCCAAATATTAAACACTAAACTATAGATATTACAACTCAAATAACCCTAAAACCTAAAACTTAGAAAACAACCTAAAGACTATTCCTTACCCTAACATTAACCCTAACACTAACCCTACCATAAACCCTAAACCCAAATCTCAAAATACCAAAACCCAAACATTAAATACTAAACCATAGATTTAAAACCTCAATTGCTAAACACTGAACCATAAAACCTAAAAAAAACTACATCCTAACCCTAATCCTAACCCTAACCCTTATCCTAATCTCTAAACCCTAGGTCCAAGAAAAAAAACGTAAGTTTGAAATACAAAAACTCAAACATTAAACACTAAACCATATATTTTAAATCTCAAATCCTAATCCATAAACCCTAAAACCTTAAAAAAAACTAAACCCAAACCCTAATCCTAACCTTAACCCTACCCCAAACCCTAAACCATTAACACAAAACCCCAAGCCCAAATACCAAAACCCAAACATTAAACACTAAACCATAGATTTTTAACCTCAAATGATAAACCATGAACCATAAAACCTAAAAAAAACTACATCCTAACTTTAATCCTAACCCTAACCCTAACCCTATACCCCTAAACCATAAGTCCAAAATACAAAAACCCAAACATTAAACACTAAACCATAGATTTTAAACCTCAAATCATAAACCACAAACCCTAAAACTAAAAAAACTTAAACCCTAAGCCTAACCTTAACACTAACCCTAACTCTAAACCATTAACCAGAAACATTATGCCCAAAATACCTAAACCTAAACATTAAACACTAAACAAAAGATTTTAAATCAAAAATCCTAAAGCCCAAAACCTAAAACCCCCCCAAAAACTAAACCCTAACACGAACCTATGCCGAACACGAACCCTAGCTCTAACACTATACTTAACCCTAACCCAAAACCCAAAACCCTAAATCCAAGGCACAAAATACCAAAACCCTAACATTTAACACTAAACCATAGATATAGTACAACTCAAATCCTTAACCCCAAACCCTAAAACCTAAAAACAACCTAAACCCTAACCCTAACCCTAACCCTGCCATAAATACTAAACCCCAAGCCCAAAATACCAAAACCTAAACATTAAACACTAAACCATTGATATTAAACCTCACCTAAAACCTAAACCCAAAAACCTAAAAAAAACACTAACCCTAACCCTAATTCTAACCTTAACCCTAAGCCTAACTCTAAACCCTAGGCCCGGAACCCTAAGCCCGAAATATCAAAACCCAACCATTAATACTAAATCATAAATTTTAAACTTCAAATGCTAAACCCTGAACCATAAAAACCTAAAAAAATCCTACACCCTAACCCTAATCATAAACCCTAACCCTAACCCTAACCCAAACCCTAACCCTAACCCTAACCTTAACATTAACCCAAACCATAAACCATTAACCCAAAACCCCAAACCCAAAATACCAAAACCCAAAAATTAAACACTAAACCATAGATTTTAAATCAAAAATCCTAAACCACAAAACCTAAAACCTAAAGAAACACTAAACCCTAACCTTAACCCTAACCCTATCCTTAACCCTAACCCTAAACCCTAAACCCGAGATCCAAATCCCAAAATACCAAAACCCTAACATTGAACTAAACCATAGATAATACAGCTCAAAACCATAACCTAAAAACCAACCTAAACCCTACCGCTAACCCTAACCCTACAATAAATCCTATACCCCAATCCCAAAATACCAACCCAAACATTAAACACTAAACCATCGATATTAAACCTCAACTTCTAAACCCTAAACCCAAAAACCTAAAAAAAAAAAAAAACCTAACCCTAACCCTAATCCTAACCCTAACCTTAACCCTAACCCTAACTCTAAACTATAAAACCCGAAACCCTAAGCCCAAAATACCAAATCCCAAACATTAAATACCAAACCATAGATTTTAAACCTTAAATACTAAACCCTGAACCATAAACTTAAAAAAACATACACCCTAACCCTAATTCTAACCCTAACCCTAACCCTAAACCCTAAACCCCAAACCCTAAGTCAAAAAAGACACTAAGTCCAAAATACGAAAACCCAAACATTAAACACTAAACCATAAATTTTAAACCTCAAATCCTAAACCACAAACCCTAAAACCTAAAGAAAAACTAAACCCTAACCCTAACCCTAACCCTAACCTAAACCCTAACCCTAAAGCAATACCATTAACCAGAAACATTAAGCCCAAAAAACCAAAACCCAAACATTAAACACTAAACCATATATTTTAAACAAAAAATCCTAAACACCAAAACCTAAAACCCAAAAAAAACCCTAAAACCTAACCCTAACCATATGCCTAACACGAACTCTAACCCTAACCCTATCCTTAACTCTAACCCTTAAGCCTAAACCATAAATCCAAATTACAAAATACTAAAACCCTAACATTTAACACTAAACCATAGATATTACAACTCAAGTACTTAACCCCAAACCCTAAAACCTAAAAAATAACCTAAACACTAACCCTAACCCTAACCATACCATAAATCCTAAACCCCAAGCCCAAAATACCAAAACCCAAACATTAAACACTAAACGATTGATATTAAATATCAAATCCTAAATCCTAACCCAAAAACCTAAAAAAGAAAAAAACCCTAACCCTAACCCTAACCCTAACTCTAAACCATAAACCTGAAACCCTAAGCCCAAAATATAAAAACCCAAACATTAAATATAAACCATAGATTTTAAACCTCAAATGCTAAACCTAAACCATAAAACCTAAAAAAAACCTACACCCTAACCCTAATCCTAACTCTAACCCTAACCCTAAACCCTAAACCCTAAGTCCAAAATACAAAACCCAAATATTAAACGCTAAACCATTGATTTTAAATCTCAAATACTAAACGACAAACTCTAGAACCAAAAAAACATAAACCCTAACCCTAAACCTAACCATAAACCATTAACCCCGAATCCCAAACCCAAAATTAAACACTAAACCATAGATTTTATACCCAAAATTCAAAACCCTAAAACCTAAAACCTAAAAAAACACTAAACCCTAACCTTAACCCTAACCCTATCCTTAACCCTATCTCTAAACCTTAAACCTTAAACACAAAGCCCAAAATACCAAAACCCTAACATTGAACACTAAACCATAGATAATACAACTCAAATCCTTAACCCAAACCCAAAAACCTAAAAAACAACCGAAACCATAACCCTAACCCTAACCCTACCATAAATCCTAAACCCCAAGCCTAAATACCAAAACCGAAACATTAAACACGAAACCATTGATATTAAACCTCAAATCCTAAACCCTAATCCCAATAACCTTAAAAAAAAAAACTAACCCTAACCCTAACCCTAACCTTAACCCTAACCCTAACTCTAAACCATAAAACCCGAAACCCTAAGCCCAAAATACCAAATCCCAAACATTAAATACTAAATGATAGATTTTAAACCTCAAATGCTAAACCCTGAACCTTAAACCTAAAAAAAACTACACCCTAACACTAATCCTAACCCTAACCCTATACCCTAAATTCTAAACCCTAAGTCCAAAAAAACACTAAGTCTAAAATACGAAAACCCAAACATTTAACACTGAACCATAGATTTTAAACCTCAAATCCTAAACCACAAACCCTAAAACATAAAGAAAAACTAAACCCTAACACTAGCCCTAATGCTAACCTAAACCCTAACCCTAACCCTAAACCATTAACCAGAAACATTAATCCCAAAAAAAATTAATCCAAACATTAAACACTATACCATATATTTTTAAAAAAAAATCCTAAACCCTAAACCATAAAACCTAAAAAAAAATAAACCCTAACTCTAATCCTAACCCTAACCCTATCCTTAACCCTAAACCTAAACCTTAAACCCTAAATCCAAAGCACAAAATACTAAAACCCTAACATTTAATACTAAACCATAGATATTACAACTCAAATACTTAACCCCAAATCCTAAAACCTAAAAACTAACCTAAACCCTAATCCTAACCCTAACCCTAACATAAATCCTAAACCCCAAGCCCAAAATACCAAAACCTAACCATTAAACACTAAACCATTGATATTAAATATCAAATCCTAAACCCTAAACCCAAAAACCTAAAAAAAAAAAAAAAAAAAACCTAAACCTAACCCTAACGTTAACCCTAACCCTAACTCTAAACCATAAACCCGAAACCCTAAGCCCAAAATATAAAAACCCAAACATTAAATACTAAACCATGACTTTAAATCTCAAATGCTAAATCCTGAACAATAAAACCTAAAAATAAACTACACACCTAACCCTAACCCTAACCCTAACCCTAACCCCTAACCCCTAACCCCTAACCCCTAAACGATAAGTCCAAATACAAAAACCCAAATATTAAACACTAAACCATTGATTTTAAATCTCAAATCCTAAATGACAAACCCTAGAACCTAAAATAACCTAAACCCTAACCCTAACCCTAACCCAAAACTATCAACCCAAAACCCCGAGCCCAAAATACAAAAACCCAAATATTAAACACTAAACTATAGATATTACAACTCAAATAACCCAAAACCCTAAAACTTAGAAAACAACCTAAAGACTATTCCTTACCCTAACATTAACCCTAACACTAACCCTATCATAAACCCTAAACACAAATCTCAAAATACCAAAACCCAAATATTAAATACTAAACCATAGATTTAAAACCTCAATTCCTAAACACTGAACCATAAAACCTAAAAAACAACTACATCCTAACCCTAATCCTAACCCTAACCCTTATCCTAATCTCTAAACCCTAAGTCCAAGAAAAAAAACCTAAGTTTGAAATACAAAAACTCAAACATTAAACACTAAACCATAGATTTTAAATCTCAAATCCTAAACCACAAACACTAAAACCTAAAAAAAAAAAAAACCCAAACCCTAACCCTAACCTTAACCCTACCCCAAACCCTAAACCATTAACACAAAACCCCAAGCCCAAAATACCAAGACCCAAACATTAAACACTAAACCATAAATTTTAAACCAAAAATCCTAAACCCCAAAACCAAAAAAAAAACTAAACCCTAATCATCCCCTATCCCAGAAACGAATCCTATCCCTAACCCTATCCTTAACCCTAACCCTAAACCCTATACCCTAAACTCAAAGCCAAAAATACCAAAACCCTTACGTTAAAAACTAAACAGTAGATATTACAACTCAAATCATTAACCCCAAACCCTAAAACCTAAAAACAACCTAAACCCTATCCTTAACCCTAACGTCAACCCTAACCCTAACCCTACCATAAAACCTAAACCCCAAGCCCAAAATACTAAAACCAAAACAATAAATACTAAACCATCGATATCAAACCTCAAATTCTACACCCTTAACACAAAAATCTAAAAGAACCCAAAACCCTAACCCTAACCCTAACCTTAACCCTAACCCTAACTCTACCATAAACCCAAAACCCTAAGCCCAAAATACCAAAAGCAAAATATTAAATACTAAACAATAGATTTTAAACCTCAAATGATAAACCCTGAATCATATTTTTTTTAAAAACAATAACTACACCCTAACCCTAAACCCTAAGTCTAAAAAAAACCTAAGTCCAAAATACGAAAATATAGACATTAAACACTAAATCATAGATTTTAAACCTCAAATCCTAAACCACATACCCTAAAAGCTAAAAAAAACCTAAACCCTAACCCAAACCCTAACCCTAACTCTATCCTTAACTCTAACCCTAAACCCTAAACCCTAAACTCAAAGTCCAAAATCCCAAAACCTTAATATTGAACACTAAACCATAGATATTTCAACTCAAATCCTTAACCCAAACGCAAAAACCTAAAAAAAACTAAACCCTAACCCTAACCCTAACCATTAACCTGAAACCCCAAGCCCAAAATACCAAAACCCAAATATTAAACACTAAACCATAGATGTTATACCAAAAATCCTAAACCCCAAAACCTAAACCCTAAAAAAAACTAAACCCTAACCCTAACCCTAACCCTAACCCTAACCCTATCCTTAACCTTAACCCTAAACCCTATGCCCAAAATACTAAAACCCTAACATTAAACACTAAACGATAGATATTACAACTCAAATAACCACAAACCCTAAAACTTAAAAAACAACCTAAAACCTAACCCTAACCCAAACATTAACCCTACCACCAACCCTACCATAAACACTAAACCATAGATATTACAACTCAAATCCATAAATCCAAACTCTAAACCTAAAAAATAAGCTAAACCCTAACCCTAACCCTAACCCTAACCCCACTATCAATCCTAAACCCAAAGCTCAAAACACAAAAATCAAACATTAAACACTAAACCATTGATATTAAACCTCAAATCCTAAGCCCTAAACCCAAAAACCTAAGAAAAACCGAAACCCTAACCCTAACACGAACCCTAATCTTAAGCCTAACGCGAACCCTAAACCATAAACCCAATATACCAAAATCCAAACATTAAATACTAAACCATAGATTTTAAACCTCAAATGCTAAACCATGAACCATAACACCTAAAGAAAACCTACATCCTAACCTTAATCATAACCCTAACCCTAACCCAATACCCTAAACCCTAAACCCTAAGTCTAAAATATGAAAACCCAAACATTAAACACTAAACCATAGATTTTAAACCTCAAATCCTAAACCACAAACCCTAAACCCTAGAAAAACCTAAACCCTAACACTAACCCTAACACAAACATAACCCTAACCCTAACCCTAAACCATTAACCCGAAACATTAAGCCCAAAATACCTAAACCTAAACATTTAAAACTAAACCATAAATTTTAAAACAAAAATCCTAAATCCCAAACCTAAAACCTAAAAAAAAACTAAACCCTAATCCTGACCCTATCCCTAACACAAACCCTAGACCTAACCCTATCCTTAACCCTACACTAACCCTAACCCTAACCCTAACCTTAACCCTAACCCTAACTCTAAACCATAAACCCAAAACCCTAAGCTCAAAATATCAAAACCCAAACATTAAATACTAAACCATAGATTTTAAACTTCAAATTCTAAACCCTGAACCATAGACCTAAAAAAAGAACTACACCCAAACCCTAATCCTTACCCTAATCCTAACCTCAACCTTAACCCTAACCCTATCCTTAACTCTAACACTAAACCCTATACCCTAGACTCAAATCCAAAAATACCAAAACAATAACGTTAAACACTAAACCATAAATATTACAACTCAAATCCTTAACCTCAAACCCTAAAACCTAAAAACAACCAAACCCTAACCCTAACCCTATCATTAACCATTACCCTAACCCAACTCTAAACCTTAAACACCAAGCCCAAAATACCAAAACTTAAAAAATAAATACTAAACCATTGATATTAAACCTCAAATTCTGCACCCTAAACCCAAAAATCTATAAGAGCCCAAAACTCTAACCCTAACCCTAACCCTAACCTTAACCCTAACCCTAACTCTAAACCATAAACTAAAAACCGTAAACCCAAAATACCAAAACCCAAACATTAAATACTAAACAATAGATTTTAAAACTCAAATGCTAAACCCTGAACCATTTTTAAATAAAAACTACACCCTAACCCTAAAGCCTAAGTGCAAAAAAAGGTAAGTCCAAAATACGAAAACCCAGACATTAAACACTAGACCATAGATTTTAAACCTCAAATCCTAAACCAAAAACCCTAAAACCTAACAAAAACCTAAACCCTAACCCAAACCCAAACCCTAACACTAACCCTAAACCATTAACCCAAAACCCCAAGTCCAAATTACCAAAACCCAAACATTAAACACTAAACCATAGATTTTAAACCGAAAATCCTAAACCCCAAAACCGAAAACCTAAATAAAACCCTAAACCCTAACCCTAACCCTATCCATAACACAAACCCTAATCCTAACCCTATCCCTAACCCTAACCCTAAACCCTAAACCCTTAACCCAGTGACCAAAATACCAAAACCCTAATATTGAACACTAAACCATACATATTACAACTCAAATTTTTAACCCAAACCCTAAAACCTAAAAAATAACTTAAACCCTAACCCTAACCCTAACCCTAACCTTAACCCTAACCCTAAACCCTAAACCATTAACCCAAAAACCCTTGCCCAAAATACCAAAACCCAAATATTAAACACTAAACCATAGATATTACAACTCAAATAACCCCAAACCCTAAAACTTAAAAAACCACCTAAAACCTAACCCTTACCCTAACATTAACCCTAACACTAACCCTACCATAAAACCTAAACACAAAGCCCAGAATACCAAAACCCAAATATTAAGCACTAAACAATAAATCTTAAACGTCAAATGCTAAACCTTGAATTATAAAACCTAAAAAAAACCTTAGTCCAAAATACAACAAACCCAGACATTAAACACTAAACTATACATTTTAAACCTCAAATCCTAAACTACAAAACCTAAAACCTAAAAAAACCAAAACCCTAACCCTACCCGTAACCTTAAACCTTACCCTAACCATAAACCATTAACCCAAAACCCGAAGCCCAAAATACCAAAACCAAAACATTAAACACTAAACAATAGATTTTCAACCGAAAATCCTAAACCCCATAACCTAAAATCTAAAAAAACACTAAACCCTAATCTTAACCCTAACCCTATCCTTAAACCTAACCCTTACCCTAAACCCTAAACCCAAAGCCCAAAATACGAAAACCCTAATATTGAATACTAAACCATAGATACAACTCAAATCCTTAACCCAAACCCTAAAACCTAAAAAATAACCTAAACCCTAACCCTAACCCTACCATAAATCCTAAACCCCAAACCTAAAATACCAAAAGTTGAACATTAAACACTAAACCAGTGATATTAAACCTCAAATCCTAAACCCTAAACCCAAAAGCCTAAAAAAAACCAAAACCCTAACCCTAATCTTAACCCTAACCCTAACCATAAACCATAAAACCCTAAATCCTAAGCCCAAAATACCAAATCCAAACATTAAATACTAAACCATACATTTTAAACCTAAAATGTTATACCCTGAACCATAAACCTAAAAAAAGCCTACACCCTAACCCTAATCCTAACCCTAACCCTATACCCTAAACCCTAAACCCTAAGTCCACAAACCAAACACTAAGTCCAAAATACGAAAACCCAAACATTAAACACTAAACTCTAGATTTTAAACCTCAAATACTAAACCACAAACTCTAAAACCTTAAAAAAACTAAACCCTAACCCTAACCCTAACGCTAACCCAAACCCTAAACCATTAACCCAAAACATTAAGCCCAAAAAACCTAAACCCAAACATTAAACACCAAACCATAGATTTTAAATCAAAAATCCTAAACTCCAAAACCTAAAGCCTAAAAAAAAACTAAACCCTTAACCCTAACCCTATCCCTAACACGAACCCTAACCCTAACCCTATCCTTAACCCTAACCCAATCTTAAACCATATATCCAAAGCATAAAATACCAAAACTCTAACATTTAACACTAAACCATAGATATTATAACTCAAATACTTAACCCCAAACCCTAAAACCTAAAAATAAACTAAAGCCTAACCCTAACCCAAACACTAACCCTACCATAAATCCTGAACCCCACCCCCAAAATACCAAAACCCAAATATTAAACACTAAACCATTGATATTAAACCTCAAACCCTAAACCCTAAACCCAAGAACCTAAAAAAAACAAAACCTTAACCCTAATATTAACCCTAACCGTAACTCTAAACAATAAACCCGAAACCTAAGCACAAAATATCAAACCTAAAATACGAAAACCCTAACCCTAACCCTAAACCCTAAGTCCAAAAAAAAACCTTAGTCTAAAATACGAAAACCGAGACATTAAAAACTAAACCATAGATTTTAAACCTCAAATGCTAAACCACAAACCCTAAAACCTAAAAAAAAACTAAATCGTAACCCTAACAATAACCCAAACCCAAAGCCTAACCCTAAACATTAAGACAAAACCCCAAGCCAAAAATACCAAAACCCAAAAATTAAACACTAAACCAAAGATTTTAAACCAAAAATCCTAAACCCCAAAATCTAAAACCTAAGAAAAACCTAAACCCTAACCCTAACCCTATCCCTAACACGAACCTAACCCTAACCCTATCCTTACCCTAACCCTAAACCCTAAACTCTAAATCCAAAGCCAAAAATACAAAAACCCTAATATTAAACCCTAAAGCATAGATATTACAACTCAAATCTTTAACCCCCAAACCCTAAAACCTAAAAAACAACCAAAACCCTAACCCTAATCCTAACTCTAACCCTAACCCTATAATAAACTTTAAACCACAAGCCCAAAATACTACCCCAAAACCATGAACCCGAAACCCTAAGCCAAAAATACCAAAACTCAAACATTAAATAATAAACCATAGATTTTAAACCTCAAATGCTAAAACCCTGAACTATAAAACCTAAAAAAAACCTACACCCAACCTTAATCGTAACTCTAACCCTAAACCCTAAACCCTAAACCCTAAGTCCAAAAAAAGTCCAAAATATAAAAGCCCTAAGTCCAAAATACGAAAACCCAAATATTAAACACTAAACCATAGATTTTAAACCTCAAATCTTAAACCACAAACCCTAACACCTAAATAAAACCTAACCCCTAACCCTAACCCTAACCAAAACCCTAACCCTAACACTAGCCCTAAACCAAGCCCAAAATACGAAAACCCAAACATTAAACACTAAACCATAAATTTTAAACTAAAAATCCAAAACCCCAAAACCTAAAACCTAAACAAAATCCTAAACCCTAACCCTAACCCTAACCTTTAACCCTAAACCCAAAGTCCAAAAAATAAGTCCCAAAAAAAAGAACAAAAAAACTAAGCCCAAACATTAAACACTAAACCATAGATTTTAAACCTCAAATCCTAAACAAAAAACCTAAAAACCTAAACCCTAACCCAAAACCAAACCCTAACACTAACCTTAGCCCTAACCTAACCCAAAACCAAATCCTAACACTAACCTTATCCCTAAAACATTAACCCGAAATCCCAAGATCAAAATACCAAAACACAAACATTAAACACTAAACAATAGATTTTAAACGTAAAATTCTAAACCCCAAAACCTAAAACCTAAAAAAAACCTAAACCTTAACCCTAACCATATCCCTAACATGAACCCTAATCTTAACCCTATCCTTAACCCTAAACCTAAACCCTAAACCCTAAACCCAAAGCACAAAATACCAAAACCCAACATTAAACACTAACCATAGATATATTACAACTCAAATCCTTAATCCCAAACTCTAAAATCTAAAAAAAAAAACATAAAACCTAACCCTAACCCTAATCCAACCAGAAACCCTAAATCCTAAGCCCAATATACCAAAACTCAAACATTAAACAATAAACCATTGATATAAAACTTCAAATCTTAAACCCAAAACCCAAAAGCCTAAAAAAACCAAAACCCTAACCCAAAACTTAACCATAAACCATAAACCATAAACCCTAAGCCCAAAATACCAAAACTAAAACATTAAGTAATAAATCACAGATTTTAAATCTCTAATGCTTAACTCTGAACCATAAAACCTAAAAAAAGCTACACCCTAATCCTAACCCTAACCCTAACCCTAACCCTAAGCCTAGCCCTAAACCGTTAACCCGAATTGCAAAGCCCAAAATACCAAAACCCAAACATTAAATACTAAACCATAGATTTTAAACAAAAAATCTTAAACCCCAAAGCCTAAAACCTAAAAAAACAAAAAAACCTAACCCTAACCCTATCCCTTACATGAACCCTAACCCTAACCATATCCTTAACCCTAAACCTAAACCCTAAACCCTAAACCAAAACCCCTAAATACTAAAACCCAACATTAAGCACTTAAGCATAGGTATTACAACTCAAATCCTTAACCCCAAACCCTTAACCTAAAAACAACCTAAACCCTAACCCTAACATTAACCCTAACCCTAACCCTAACCCTACTGTAAACCCTAAACCCCAAGCCCAAAATACCAAAACCCAAACATCAAACACTAAACCATTGATATTAAACCTTAAATCCTAACACCCAAAAACCTAAAAAAACAAAAACCCTAACCCTAACCCTAACCTTAACCCTAACCCTAACCATAATTCATAAACACAAAACCATAGGCCCAAAATACCAAAACCCAAACATTAATGCTAAACCCTGAACCAGAAAACTAAAAAAGACCTCCACCCTAACCTTAATCCTAACCCTAACCCTAACCCTAACCCTAAACCCTAAGTCCAAAAAAAAACCTAAGTTCAAAATACGAAAAACCATACATTAAACACTAAACCATAGATTTTAAACCTGAAATCCTAAACCACAAACCCTAAAACCTAAAAAAAAAAAACTAATCCAAAACCTAACCCTAACCTTAACCCTAAACCATTAACCCAAAATACCATCGCTTCCCCATTACCCAAATTTTTTCTCTCTCTAAACAAGCGCGCTCCGAAGGAGTAAAAAATTACTTTTCCAACAACTAGTGAAAACTAGCAGCAACGGCGCGTGACTCGCCGGACGGTCTTACCCGACACCTGAGCTACCCCACGAGGGCGCCTGACTAAGACAAACTCACCCCAACAAGAATCACCCTCTAATTCTTCCCATAACTCTTTGAATTCGCGAAACACTGAAGCGATGAACCGTCTTCTCAGAGGGAATTAGCAGGGATTGTTAAAATATTTGTTCAGATAAAATCTGACTTAATCAAGGTTTAAGGGTTATAGGAATCGATTCAATACAAGAAAGGTTACATCATATTCAAAAGTCAGGAGATTCCACCATGCCAATCAAAAAATCTGAGGAGCCGATTTCTGGGGAAATCGAAGGAAAATCGCCAGATAGCCACCTTCAATTTCGAACAACTTCCAAGAAAATTCATGGGGAGTTCCATATTGTGGATTGTTCCCCTGATGAAGTGGTCCATCTCACAACGATTTCAACTAAAATTGATTGTCCAATCGCCGGCAACGAGTTTTTCGGCGTATGTTGTATAGACACCAGGAAAAATGTGGAAGACGACACCAATGGGAATACTCCCAAGGAACCTTAGATACACCTTACAGACTTATCAGTTCAGCTAGCTCAGGAACAATCCCAAAATGGAACTCAGGTCAAGTCGAACACTCAAGGAATTGAGGGGATTGATGTGGGAAGCTTTTCACATTTCTCTTTTGGTGTCTAACAAGTGGATGCAAGACCAAGAAATGTGTCAACACCAATGGAAGGTAAAGTCGATGCTCGTCCCAATAATTCCTAGAACAAAGTGCAGGAACAACACCCCTCTAATTGACTAATGCAGAACACGACTTCAATCGAGGAAAGCCAACGCAATGGTATGTCTTCTTCTTCCATTTCTATCCCTAATCATAATCATAATAATCATAGTGTTGGCCATGAGCATGTTATGCCATGGAAAATTAGCTGGTGCATCTAGTGAACAGCTACAAGGACAAACATGAATAATGTTGTACAACAACCCATCCAAAATAGAGGTAGTGTCATGGAGGTTTGAAACAGGCTCAACAAATCATTCCTAATGAGAAAATAGATCAAAGAAGCTAGCACAAAGCTTCTCCCGAAATATCTAGCGATTTTGATAAAGCCACATAGACCCCTCAGAAAAACCAGCAAAACAAGCTTCCTACCAAACCAAATGAGATTACTAATCCCAGTGTTGTGCAACCCAACTATCAAGATAAAGTGAGTGAACCAACCCCCTATACTATGGTCCAAACTTTGGCTGCTAGGCTAAGACACATCCACGCTGCTCAAACTCCCAACATTGTAATAAATACTCTTAGAAAAAGAATAATACAAGGGTGCCCAACTGTGATATACGATATGCATGATTATATGCACACCTTTATAGTGGACTGCAAATACACGTTGGTTGGAAAGTTCAAGAATACCATGCCAAAGATGGAGCTTATTAGAAAGAGTTTCATTCAATGGACTCAATTGAGTGGGGAGGTTAATATTGCACACTATAACTCAAGACATGTATTTATTGATCTACAAAATGAGCTGGACTACAACACAGTATAGACACAACAGAGAATGACTATCGAGGGCAAACTCATGAGGATACAATCCTGGACTCCAACATTCTACTCAGAAGAAGAAACACCTATAGTCCAGTCTGGGTTCTTCTACCAGGTTTACCTTGGCATTGCTTGAAGAAACCATTTCTTATTCCCTTGCTTGAAAAGGTTGGAAAAGTTCTATACTTGGACACAGCATACATAAAAAGATCAATAGCTGGGATGGCAAAAGTTAAAGTACAAGTGGACTTAAATAAACCTAGGCCTAGACATGTGTGGATTGGATTAAATGATGATGATTTCACAATAGGACAATGGCAACCAGTGGAGTATGAGAACCTCCCCCTTACTTTGAATACTGTAGACAGCAGGGGCATGATGTAGATGAATACAAATCCAAAATGAGAGATGATGACTACAGATACAGAAAAGAGCAAGAAAATGAAAAGAAACATAAAAACAAGGAAAATCACATCCAAAAAGAGAAAGCAAACAACCAAGATAAAGTGACAGATTCTAGAGATCAACAACAACAAAATAACAAGGAAAAGAACATACAAAAAAAGATAGAGCAGCAAAGAGAGGATGAGTGGAAAACACAATGAAGAAGGAATAATAAACAACGAGAGGAAGGTACTCAGAAGACAGCAGGAGGCCCACTTCATCACCAAATCAGGCAGCACAAGGAAACAATCACTCAACTTCTCGACAAACAGGTAACCCTCCTATTTTACACCATAATGTTTTTACAAACTTGAACCTGCAGGAACATCAAATGAAAACAGGAGAGGAAATATCTAACAAGGAGCAACAATCTTGGCAAGCAACAAAAAACAAACAAATTTCAAGAAATGATAAAGGAAATCAAAGAAGACTGCAGGAAGGTGAGATTAACATCAAAACGTCAGGTATCATAGTTATACAACCCTACTCTAGTATATCTGATATATCTAAATATGTGAATGCAGAAGTTGAAGGAGGGTTGGATGGGGGAAGTCAGGAGAACCATACTAATTTGCAGGATGGGGTAATCAAAGAAGGGAGTTTGCCTCATATTTTGCATGAGTGGGTTAACACAGACCAAAACCCAGATCTTTGAGCCACAGATAACACCAACAGCCAGCAACAACAGTTGAAACAACAAAAAGTTCAGCAGCCTACACAAACGGAAGGACAAAGACAACATATCACAAAAAAGCAAGGAAAAACATCAAAAAGAAAATGGTTCTAATGATAAACATAAAGGCTTCCATGGCAAAAGATATTGGGAACAAGTCAAGTACTAGTAATCCTGCAAATACTCCCAATAGCAAAATAAGCCTAGCAAACAGAAGAGGGATGCAGCCTAAAGGAGACAGAGTAAACAACAGGAAAGTGAGAAGTAAAAGGAACAGGAAAGGGGGGAGGAGCCATGCACTAAATTTATCATGGTAAATGATCATGAGGGTCTGGACATTCCCCCTTTACAAGCTCAATATATGACTCCACCACCTACAGATCCTCCTGATAAGAGACAACAATTTTGTCAAGTCAACACTGCACCTCTTATAAACGAGTATGAAGTTGATAATTCTAAAGATGAACTTGATAGAGACAATCAATATTTACTAGACCCGGATGATGATGATGATGATGATGATGATGATGAGACTAGTGAAGCCTCAATCAAAGCCTTCAGTCCTCCAAATGATCAGGCTATTGAAAATGAGATCCAACAGCTAACTCAAAACCAAGGCTTATCTCCAAGAGGTTTCAACATGACAGATTTCATTTCAAGAATCAAGATATTAACACTTTCACTGCTGGAAGACCAAATACTAGGCTCTTCTCCTCTAGATCATCTCAATGATTAGAACAATTATATGGAATGTGAGAGGGATCAACACCCAAGGTGTTGTGGACAGATTCAAAATCTGAAGGAAAATGCTTCATCTTTCTATCATTGCAATATTGGAACCTTTTTCTGATAATGCTAATGTTCATAACTTTAAAACTCAATTAGCAATGGAGAATGCTGTCAGCAACTCTGATGGAAAAATTTGGCTATTTTGGAATGGGGATGTGGACTGTAACATTATTGATGTGGATGACTAGCAAATTACCTGTGACATTAATCACAATGAGTTACAAAATCAATTCACTATCACCTTTGTTTATGAAAAATGCAAAGATCATCTCAGAAGACCTTTATGGGATAAAATGCTTCAGCAAGCTAATGAGAACTCTAAACCTTGGTGTGCTGTAGGTGATTTTAATGTCATATATGCTAGGGAAGAAAAAATGGGATGGGTACCCTACAACATGATAAAGATCTTTGAATTCATATCTTATATTGAAGCATGTGGTCATGTGGACATAGACTTTAGTGGACAGAAATTTACTTGGTCCAACAAGCGGTGTATCACTCATAGAATCTGGAAAAGGCTGGACAAGGCTCTTTGTGGATGATAAGTGGCTCGAATTCATGCCCCAAACTACTATCACTCATCTATCTTCTACAGGCTCCGATCACTGTCCTCTACTAATGGAGATGATCCCAAAGGAGGCAAACTATACTAAATACTTTAAATTCCTCAACTGTAGGGTAGACAATCCTACTTTTCCTAAACTTTGGAAGGATTGTTGGGGAAGGGGTATAGAAGGTAATGATATGTGGAAGTTCCATCAGAAACTCAAAAGACTTTCTAACACTTTGAGTTGTTGGTCGAAAAAATAATTTGGAGATATTTTATTGCAGGTTAGTATGATGAAAAGGTAAGAAATGCTGAAGAGAACCTTATCCTGGACCAAACTAAAGCCAACAGAACTTCCTTTCATGAGCTCAATGCCAAATATATTAAGTTTTTGAAATTGGAGGATTCCATCATGAAGGAAAAAACCCAACTTCAGTGGTTCAAGGAGGGTGACACCAATTAAAAATATTTTCACTCACTAGTAAGGTGATGAAGAAGAAGGCTTTTTATTCACAAAATCATCAATGAATATAGGGAGTGGGTACAGGGATGACAATATTGCTAATGGTGCATGTGATCACTTCCAACACATCTTCACTAGTGAAGATAAAGTCATTAACGAAAACACTTTGGATTGCATACCAAGGATGGTGAGCCAAGAGCAGAATGAAAGGCTCAATACCATCCCGAACATGGAAGAGTTGAAAGAAGTGGTTTTCTCCATGAACCCCACCTCTGCTGCTGGTCCTGATGGAATGAATGACTATTTTTTTCCAAAAATGTTGGCACATCATCAAACAAGACCTCTTTGGAGTCATCCAGGCATTCTTCAGTGGCCAAATGATTCCTAAGTACTTCTCTCACTCTTGCATTGTATTGTTACCAACGGTTAGTAATCCCATCAAATTGATAGAATTTAGACCTATAAGTCTGAGCAATTTCACCAGTAAGATCATCTCTAAACTGGTGAGCAACAGACTTAGTCCAATTTCGCCTAATTTGATATCTCTCAATCAATCCGGATTTGTAAAAGGAAGAAACATTTCTGAAAACATTATGTTAGCACAAGATATCATCCATCATATTAAGAAGCCTAATGTTGGGAGTAATGTCGTTATCAAATTGGATATGGCAAAAGCTTATGATAGAGTCTCTTGGGCATACATTTGTTTGGTCTTAAGGAAAATGGGATTTGAGGAAGTATTCATTGATATGGTATGGAGAATCATGGCTAAAAACTGGTACTCTATTATTATCAATGGTAAGAGGTAAGGCTTCTTTCATTCCACTAGAGGTCTTATGCAAGGTGACCCTCTTTCACCTGCCCTATTTATTTTAGGTGCAGAGGTTCTTTCAAGATCCCTAAATAGACACTACAACAATCCTGACTTCCATGGTTTCTTTATCGATAAGAGGGTCCTAGGGTGAATAACCTGAGCTTTGTAGATGATATTATCTTATTCTCCTCTGGAAGAACCAAAACTTTAAACGTCATCATGCAGACCCTGAAAGCTTATGAAGACACCTCTGGTAAATTGATCAATGGAGAAAAAGTCATTTAATGATCCATGCAAATACATTCAACACTACAAGAGAGAGAGTCAAAAGAATTACTGGTTTCAAACAGAAGCAGAGTCCCCTAACTTACCTAGGATGCCCTCTTTTTGTGGGTAGACCTAGAATTATTTATTTCTCTGATCTTGTTAATAAAGTTATTTGCAGGATTACAGACTGGCAAACTAAGCAACCAAGCTATGGAGGAAAGGCAATTTTGATCAAGCATGTATTATAATCCCTCCCCATTCACATTCTCTCAGCAATAACAGCCCCATCCACTGTACTTAAGCAGATCCAAATGCTCATGACTGACTTCCTTTGGGGATGGAGGAATGACAACAGGAAATACCATTGGGCTTCCTGGAAGAACTTAAGCTTCCCATGTGAAGAAGGGGGGATTGGTATGAGGAACATCAAAGATGTTTGCATGGCTTTTCAATATAAACAATGGTGGACCTTTAGGACTAAACACACTTTGTGGGGTAATTTTTTGAAAGCAAAATATTGCCAAAGAACTCAATTCTTGATCCTTCTCTTTTTGGTGGGCTAATTGGCTAGGATCTGGTCATCTTGCTCAATTCTCCTTCAACAAATAGGTTCAACAATAGCACAAATGCAGAATTTTGGTGTGAAGGCAGATGGAACTGGAACAAATTGTTACAACAGGCTCCAAGTTATCAGCTTGCAAACATCCTAGCTATAGAACTCCATATTCATCAACATCTACCAGATTAGGCAATTTGGAAGCTTAACAGTGATGGAAAATTTACTTGTTCATGAGCATGGAATGAGATTAGGGAGAAAAAATCTAAAACTTTGTTCAATTCTTTTATTTCGCATAAAAGTATTCCCTTTAAAGCATCCTTCCTTGTATGGAGAGATTTGAAAGGAAAACTCCCAACTAATGAAAAACTTATTACTTTTGGCAAAGAACCAACTTATTGTTTTTGTTGTTCTAACAAGCAAGGTCTAGACACCATAGAGCTACATTCAACACTAGCCAAATTACAGCTTATGTATGGAGAAGTTTTGCAGCAGTTGCTGGAATCAACCCGGATCACAGCTTACTGCTACACCTCATCATACAATGGTGGTCAGCTAAATATAAATATGAGGCACACAGACTCCTTCTTCAGGCCACACCTATCTTTATCTGTTGGAATCTCTTGAAGAACAGGTGTGACGACAAATATGGGGGGAAACCATCCAATATCAACAGGGTTAAATATGCCACATACAAAGATAATTACAAGCTACTCACATCAACTTTTCCTCAAATTAAATGGCCTTCAACTTGGAGAGGTTTAATTCAGCTAGGGGAAAATTGTGTTTATGATACAAAAGTAACTATGGTGGCATGGAAAAAAAACCAGAACAGTGGATCAAAATCAATATGGATGGTAGTGCAATTAACAACCCCATCAAGATTGGAGCAGGTGGAATCATAAGAGACCAAACTGGTAAGGTGGTGCTAGCATTTGTTGTTCCGCTTGGTGTTGGTACAAACAATAAAGCAGAGCTTGAAGCTGCTATATTTGGTCTGACTTGGGGGATGGAATTGGGATATAGGAAATTTATTACTAGAAGTGGATTCACAGCTTCTAGTGAACTGGATTGCACAGAAGACCAACCCCCAATGGACCATAATGAAACAAGTGGAGAAGCTGCAAGTTCTCATCAATCAGACTCATGAATTCAAGTGCCAACACATCTTCAGAGAAGATAATTTTGTAGCTGATTCTCTATCCAAACTCACCCACACAGTCAATACTCCTCAACTGTTTCTTGACAATCATATACTACCAACAGAAACCAAAGCCTACTACCAACTGGACATTCAAGAAATGCCAAGTTGTAGAAGAAAGAAGATTAAGATGATCAAAGAACCTCCCTAGAAGATGTTTTCCCCCTTCTCAACTTAGCTATAATTTAAAATTATAGATTCTTTGAATAGGTAGAATAGGCTAGTTTTATAATTTTGTAAGTATGTAAAGGGAGAGTCTCCCTTGTTTGTTTTCCTAGATTCTTTGTATCGACAGTAGTCCTCTCTTTTAGGTGCTTAGTTTCTTGGTTATCATTTTTGTAAGGGGATGAGTTGACTACCCTTGGGAAGGTCAACTCTGAACCACCTTATGATCGGATGTTAGGTTTATGTCCCCCTCCTTGTAATTTTGCTTTTATTTATAATAAGGCTTGGGGGTGTTGCTCAGCCCCTACCCCTCCACGGGTTATTCAACTTAAAAAAAGCCCAAAATACCAAAACACAAACATTAAACACTAAACCATAGATTTTCAACCGAAAATCCTACACCCCAAAACATAAAACCTAAAAAAACCCTAAACCCTAACCCGAACCCAAACCCTATCCTTAACTCTAACCCTAAACCTAAAGCCTAAACAAGAAGCCCATAATACCAAAACCCTAACATTAAACACTAAATCATAGATATTACAACTCAAATCCTTAACCCCAAATCCTAAAATCTAAAAAACAACCTAAAATCTAACCCTAACCCTAACATTTACCCTAACCATAGCCCTAACATTAACCCTAACCCTAACCCTACCATAAACCCTAAACCCCAAGCTCAAAATACCAAAACCAAAACATTAAACACTAAATCATTGATATTAAACCTCAAATCCTAAATCTTAAACCCAAAAACCTACAAAAAACCAAAACCCTTACACTAACCTTAACCCTAACCCTAACCCTAACCTTAAACCAAAAACCCAAAACCCTAAGCCCAAAATACCAAAACACAAACATTAAATACAAAACCATAGATTTTAAACCTCAAATGCTAAACCCTGAACCATAAAACCTACAAAAACCTACACCCTAACCCTAACCATAAACCCTAAACCGTAAGTCCAAAAAAACCCTAAGTCCAAAATACGAAAACCCAAACATTAAACACTAAACCATAGATTTTGAACCTCAAATCCTAAACCACAAATCCTAAAACCTAAAAAAAAACCTTAACCCTAACCCAAAACTAACCCAAACCCTAACCCTAACCCTAACCCTTAACCATTAACCCTAAACCCCAAGCCCAAAATACCATCACTTTCCCATTTCCCAATTTTTCTCTCTCTAACATCTCTCTGTATATACGCGTGCTCCAAAAGACTGGAAAATTACTGTTCCAATGGCTAGTGCAAATCTAGCATACATGATACGTGGCTCGCCAGACGGCCTTCCCCGACCACCAGACCTACTTCAAGAGGGGAGCCTAGCGAAGACGAACACACCCCAACAAGAATTGTCGTCTAATTCGTCCCACAACTCTTTGAATTCACAAAACACTAGAGCGATAACAGTGCGTCTTCTCAAAGGGAATTAACAGGGAATCGCAAAAATATTTCCTTAGATCAAATCAGGTTTAATCAAGGTTCAAGGGTTACAGGTATCGATTCTATGCAGTAAAGGCTACATCATACTCAAAAACCAGGAGATTCAATCATTCCAATCGAAAATTATGAAGATGCAATCCCTCGGGAAATCCATGGAAAATTGCCATATAGCAGCCCTTCATTTCGAACAACTTCCAAGCAAATTCATGGCGAATTGCAAACTGGGATTACTTCCCTGATGAAGGCGTAATCTCACAGCGATTTTAACTAAAATTGATGGTCCAATCGCCGGCAATAATTTTTCCGACGTGCGAACTATAGATCCCAAAAGAAAAGAGGAAAATGACACCAATAGGACAAATACTACGGGGCCTGGGATTCACCTTACCAACATCTCAGCTCATCTAGCTCAGGAACAATCCTAAGAAGGAACCCAGGTATTAGAGAAAGAACTTCGAGTAACCAAGGAAAGGAGGGAATTGATGTGGGAACTTCCTCACACTTTTCATTTGGAGTCAAACCAGTGGAAGCATTACCAAGAAATGATTCAATATCAATCGTAGGTAAAGTTGATGCTCTCTTGAACAATTCTCAGGACAAATTGCAGGAACACCATCTTTCTAATTCACTGATGCAGAACAAGACTCCAAACGAGGAAGGATCTCGTAATGGTACGTCTTCAGTTCCTATTTCTATTCCTAATCACCATCATAATAATCATAGTGTTGGCCATGAGCATGTTAATTGCATGGGAAAAATAGCTGGCATAATCAATGAACAGGTACATGGACAAAGTATCATCAGTACTAAACAACAACCTAGCCAAAACCAGGACACTATCAGGGAGAGTTTGAACTAGTTCAACAGATCACTCCTAATGAAAAGATTGACCAAAGCAGCTACCATAAAGATTTCCCTAAAATATCTCACAATTTCAATAAATCCACACTGCCTCCCCAAAAAATTCAGCAAAATAACTCCCATACCAAGCCAAATGAGGTTCCAAATCCCAGTGTAATTCAATCCAATGCCCAAGATAAAGTGAGTGAACCTGCTCCATATAATGTGGTTCAAACCTTGGCTGCTAGGCTAAGACATATCCATGCTGATCAAACCCCCAACATTGTGATAAACAGTCCTAGACAAAGAACCAAATAGGGGTGCCTAGTTGTGACCTATGACATGCATGATTATATGCACACTTTTGCCATAGACTGCAAATACACATTGGTTGGGAAATTCAGCAATAATATGCCAAAAATTGAGCTTATTAGAAAGACTTTCATTCAGCAGACTCAGTGAAGTGGAGGGGTCAATATTACACACTATAACTCAAGACATATGTTTATTGACTTGCAAAATGAGCTGGACTATAACACAGTATGGACACAATAGAGAATGACTATTGAAGGTAAACTCATGAGGATATAAGCTTGGACTCCCACCTTCAGCCCAGAGGAAGAAACATCCATAGTTCCTATTTGGGTACTATTACCCGGCTTACCCTAACATTGTTTTAAGAAACCTTTTCTAACCCTCTTGCTATAAATATTGGAAAAGTTTTGTATATAGACACTGCTTTTAGTAAAAGATCCAGGGCAGGTGTGGCAAGTCAAAGTGCAGGTGGACTTAACAAAGACTAGGCCTAGACATGTGTGGATTGGCTTAGATGATGATGATCTCACAATAGGGAGGTGGCAACCAGTGGAATATGAGAACCTACCCCCATATTGTGAGTATTGCAGACACCAAGGCCATTACATAGAAGTGTGCAAATCCAAAATGAGATATGATGACTACAGAGACAGGAAAGAACACAAAAATGAAAGGAAAAACAAAAATAAGGAATAACAAAACCAAAAAGAGAAGGCAGGCAGTCAAGAAAAAACACCAGTAGTTGGAGAACAACAACAACAACAAAATATCAAGGAAAAGCACAAATAAAAACAATCAGAGCAGCAAAAGGAAGAGGAATGGCAAACACAAAGGAAAAGAAATCACAAACAACAAGAGGAAGGTATTCAGAAGAAAGCATGGAGGGCCACTTCAACACTAAATCAGACAACACAAGGCAATCCTCAACAGACTGTTCAATAGACAGGTAACCCCCCTATTTCTCATCATAATGCTTTCACTAACTTGACTTTTCAGGAAATACAGAAGGCCACAGGAGAAGACTCATCTAACCAGGAACAACTAAAAGTTCCAAGCAACACAAAATAATCAGGTTTCAGGAAACAATAAAAGGAAATCACAAAATATTGCAAGAAGGTGAGGTCAATACTAAGAACTCTGGTATCATAGCTATACAACCAACTCTAATTAACCTGATATATCTACTCTTGAGAATGGTGAAGTTGAAGGAGGGATAGATGGGGGATGTAGGAGAACCACACTAACTTGTAGGAAGGAGTTACCAAAAGGAGGGATCTGCCACATGTTTTGCATGAGGGGGTTTACACTAACCAAAATTCAGACCTTAGAGTCCCAGGTAACACTAAAGATCAGCAACAAAAATTAAAACAGCAGTAGGTTCATCAATCAAAATAGATAGAGGAAAACAGATAGAGTATTAATGGAAAAAATATGGAGAAACAACAAAAGGAAACAAGTCACAATAATGAACAAAGCAACGCTTCCATGGCAAAAGATATGGGGAACAAAGCAAGCACTAGTAAGCCGGAAAATACTCCCAAGAGTAAAAACAAACCAAGCAAACAAAAAAGAGATGCAGCTAAGAGGAGACAAATTAAATTCATTATGGTAAATGATCACCAGGGTCTGGATATTCCTCCCTTACAAGCCCAATATATGACACCTCCACCCAAAGACCCCCCTAATAAGAGATAACAATTTTGCCAAGTTAACAGTGCTCCACTTGTAGATGAATATTAGGTTGATAATTCTGAAGATGAGATTGACAAAGATAACCAATCTGTACAGACCCTGATGATGATGAGGAGACTAGTGAAGCCTTAATTAGAGCTTTCAGTCCACAAAATGATCAGAATCTTGAGGAAGAGATCCAATAGGTAACTCAAAACCAAGGACTATCTCCAAGAGGGTTTCAACATGACAGATTTCACTTAAAAGATCAGGATATTAACACTGTCACTGCTGGCAGACCAAATACGAGACTCTTTTCCTTCAGACCATCTCAATGATTAGCACAATTGTATGGAATATGACAGGAATTAATACCCAATGTGTTGTGGAAAGACTCAAAATACCAAGGAAGATGCATCAATTCTCTATCATTGCAATATTGGAACCTTTATCTAATAGTGTCAATATTCAGAACTTTAAAACACAATTAGTAATGGAGAATGTTGTGAGCAATTGCAATGGCAAAATTTGGTTATTTTGGAATGGTGACGTTGACTATATAATCATTGATGAAGATGAGAAACAAGTTACATGTGACATTAGTCACAATGATCTACAAACACAGTTCACTACCACCTTTGTCTATGAAAAATGTAAAGATCATCTCAGAAGGCCTCATTGGGATAGAATGCTTCAACAGTCAAATGGGAACAATAAATCTTGGTGCGCTATAGGTGAATTTAATGTTACAACGGCTAGGGAGGAAACAATAGGAGGGTTACCATACAACATGAAGAAGATTTTTGAATTCATATCTGTTATTGAAGCCTGTTGTCTTGTTGACATAGGCTTTAGTGGACAAAAATTTATTTGTCCAACAAAAGGGGTATCTACCACAGAATTTGGAAGAGGTTGGACAGGGCTCTTGTTATTGATGCTTGGCTTGAAGTCATGCCCCAAACCACCATCACTCACTTATCTTCTACTGGCTCGGATCACTGTCCACTGTTAATGGAAATGATCTCAATGAAGGTTGTTCACACCAAATACTTCAAATTCCTCAACTGTTGGGTAGATAATCCTAAGTTCCTAAATATTGTAAAGGCTTGTTGGGAAAGGGATACAGAGGGCAATAGTATGTGCAAATACCATCAAAAGCTAAAAAGACTTTCTAACACTCTTAGTTCTTGGTCAAAAAAAAGAATTTTGTGACATTTTCTTATAGGTTAAGGAGTATGAAGAACAAGTAAAAAAATGTTGAAGAAAACCTTATCCTAGACCAGAATGAAACCAACAGAACCTTCCTCCATGAGCTTAATGCCAAATATATCAAATTTTTGAAATTGGAGAATTCCATCTTGAAGCAAAAAACTCAGCTACAATGTTTCAAAGATGGAGAAACAAATTCTAAATATTTTCATTCTCTGGTAAGGGGAATGAGGAGAAGACTTTTTATACACAAAATCATCAATGAAAATAGGGAGTGGTTACAAGGAGATGACAATATTGCTAAGGCTGCATGTTATAACTTTCAACAAATCTTCACTGGTGATGACAGAGTTATTAATGAGGTGATTTTGGATTGCATACCAAGGATGGTGAGCCAAGAACACAACGATAGGCTTACCACCACCCCAAATATGGAAGAGTTGAAAGAAGTGGTTTTCTCTATGAACCCCACCTCTGCTGCAGGTCCGGATGGCATGAATGACTATCTTTTAAAAATAAGTTGGCAAATCATCAAACAAGACCTCTTTGGAGTTATCCAAGCTTTCTTCAGTGGCCACATGATTCCTAAGTATTTTTCCCATTCTTGTATTGTCCTGCTGCCTAAGGTAAGTAATCCCAACAAAATGATAGAATTTAGACCTATAAGTCTAAGAAATTTCACCAGTAAGATCATTTCTAAACTGGTAAGCAACAGACTTAGTCCCATTCTGCCTAGTTTGATTCTCTCAATCAATCAGGATTTGTATAAGGAAGAATTATTTTTGAGAACATTATGTTGGCACAAGAGATCATACATCAGATTAAAAAGCCTAATATTGGGAGTAATGTCATTATTAAATTGAATATGGCAAGAGCCTATGATAGAGTCTCTTGGGCCTACATTTGTTTGGTTTTAAGGAAAACGGGATTTTGGGAAGTGTACATTGATTTGGTGTGGAGAATTATAGATAACAATTGATATTCTATCATTATTAATGGTAAGAGGTATTTCACTCCACCAGAGGGCTCAAACAAGGTGACCCTTTTTCACCTGCCCTATCTATTTTAGGTGCAGAGGTACTATAAAGATCACTAAATAGACTCCACAATAATCCAGATTTCCATGGCTTCTTCATGGATATGAGGGATACCCTGGTGAACCACTTGAGATTTGCAGATGATATCATTCTGTTCACCTCTGGAAGAAGCAAAACCTTGGAACTAATTATGCAAACCTTGAAGGCCTATGAAGATACATCTGGTCAGCTGATCAATGGTGACGAAAGTCATTTCATGATACACTTAAATTATCTACTGCAGGGCCCCCTAACTTACCTAGGATGTCCTCTTTTTTGTGTGTAGACCTAGAATTATCTACTTCTCTGACCTTGTTAATAAAGTTATTTGCAGGATCACTGGATGGCATACTAAACAACTAAGTTATGGAGGAAAGGTTGTGTTGATCAAACATGCCCATCCACATCCTTTCAGCAGAAACACCTCCATCCACTATCCTTAAACAGATCTAAATGCTCATGGCTGACTTCTTTTGGGGATGGAGGAATGATAATAAGAAATATCAATGGGCTTCCAGGATGAACTTAAGTTTCCCTTATGAAGAAAAGGGGATTGGTATGAGGAATCTCCAAGATGTTTGCATGGCTTTTCAATATAAACAATGGAGGAATTTTAGGACTAAACATATGCTTTGGGGAGAGTTCTTGAAAGCAAAATATTGTCAAAGGTCTAACCCCATTAGCAAAAAATGGGACACTCGAGAGTAAATGACTTGGAAACACATGCTGCAAATCAGGAGTAAAGCTGAGCAACACATATAGTGGAGACTAAACTCTGTTTCATGCTATTATTGGTAGGATAATTGGCTAGGATATGTCCCTCTTCGCAGTTCTCCCCCAATAGCAACAGGTTCAATAATAACACAGTAGAAGAATTTTGGTGTCAAGGCCATTGGAACTGGAGCAAACTGCTACAACAGGCTAAGCTGTCAACTAGCAAACATCCTAGTTGTAAAATTGCCTCTTCACCAACATCTTCCAGATCAGGCAGTTTGGAAGCTCAACAATGATGGCAAATTCACATGCTTATCAGCATGGAATGAGATTAGGGGGAAAAAAAATCTAAAAATCACTTCAACTCTTTTTCATTTGGCATAAAAATATTCCTTTTAAATCATGTTTTCTAGTTTGGAGAACTTTGAGAGGAAAACTCCCAACTAATGAAAAATTATCACCTTTGGCAAAGAACAAACTAATTGCTTTTGTTGTTGCAACAGGCAAGGTCTAGACATCTTAGAGCACACATTCAATAATGGAAAATTTCCAGCATATGTATGGAGGAGTTTTGCAGTTGCTAGAATCAACCCAGACCATTGTTCACTACAACATCTTATACTTCAACGGTGGACAGCAAAATACAAAAACGAGGCAGACTGATTACTCCTACAGGCCACACCCATCTTCGTTTGTTGGAATCTCTGGAAGAACAGGTGTGCTAGCAAATATGGGGGCAAACCATAAAAAATTAGCAGGGTTAAGTATGCTATCTATAAGGACAACTACAAATTATTGACAACAACATTCCCTCAAGATAAATGGCCTTCAAATTGAAAAGGTTTAATTCAACTAGGGGAAAATTGTGTCCATAATACAAAAGTAACTATGGTGGCATAAAAAAATCCCAGAACAGTGGATCAAAATCAACACTGTTGTCTTTTGCAGTTCCTCTTGGTGAAGGTACAAACAATCAAGCAGAACTTGAAGCTACTATTCTTGGTTTGACATGGGGGCTGGAACTGGGATATAGGAAAATTTTGCTAGAAGTGGACTCACAGCTTTTGGTGAACTGGCTCTCACAAAAGACCAACCCCCGCTGGCACATAATGACACAAGTGGAGAGGCTACAAATTCTTATCAATCAGACCCAAGCATTCAAGTGCAAACACGTCTTCAGAGAAGCTAATTTTGTGGCTGATTCCTTGTCCAAACTCAGCCACAGAGTATCCACTCCCCAACTTTTCATTGACATTAAATAACTACCAACAAAAACCAAAGCCTACTACCAGCTAGACGTTCAGGAAATGCCCAGTTCCAGAAGGAGGAAGATCAAGAAAATCAAAGAACCGGACATACAAGGTTCTAACCCCTTTTCGACTTAGCTATAACATTAAGCAATACTTCTTTGAATAGGTTAGGATAGTTGTTTTTTTGCTTATTATTTATGTAAAGGGAGAGTCCCCCTAGTTTACTTTCCTAGAATCTTTGTATCGAGAGGAGTCCTCTCATCTAGGTGCTTAGTTTCTTGGTTACCAATTTTTGTAAGGGGATGAGTTTAATTCCTTTGGAAGTTGACTCTGAACCACTATAGGCCAGAGGTAAGGTTTATTCCCCCCTCTTTGTAGTTTTGCTTTTATAAAATAAAAGCCCAAAATACCAAAACTCAAACATTAAACACTACACCATAGATTTTAAACCTAAAATTCTAAACCCCCAAACCTAAAACCAAAAATTAAAAAATTAAACCGTAACCCTAACCCTAACCCTATCCTTAACCCTAAACCCTAAACCCGAAACCCGAAACCCCATAACCTAAAACCCAAAAAATCCTAAACCCTAACCCTAAACCCTAATCCTAAACCCAAAACCCTAAATCCAAAGTCCAAAATACAAAAAAACACTATCATCAAACACTAAATCATAGATATTACAACTCAAATCCTTAACCCAAAACCCTAAACCTAAAAAAATAAACCCTAACCCTAACACTAACATTAAAACTAACCCTAACCATACCACACACCCAAAATCCCATGCCCAAAATACCAAAACCCAAATATTAAACACTAAACCATTGATATTAAACCTTAAATCCTAAACCCTAAACCTAAAAACCTAAAAAAAAAAAACTAACCCTACCCCTAACCCTAACCTTAGCCCTAATCCTAACCCTAAACCATAAACCCAAATAACACTAAGCCCAAAATACCAAAATCCAAACATTAATACTACGAAACCATAGATTTTAAATGTCAAATGCTAAACCCTAAATCATAAAACCTAAAAAACAAAACTACACCCTAACCCTAATCCTAACCCTAAGCCCTAAACCATAAACCATAAGTCCAAAATATGAAAACCCATACATTAAACACTGAACCATATATTTTAAACCTCAAATCCTAAACAAAAAATCCTAAAACCTAAAAAAACCTAAACACTAACCCTAACCCTAAAATTAACCCTAACCCTAACCCTAAGCCATTAACCCAAAACACCAAGCCCAAAATACCAATACCCAAACATTAAACACTAAACCATAGATTTTAAACCAAAAATCCTAAAACCTAAAATAAACCCTAAACCCTAACCCTAACACTGTAACGACCTCTATTATTATATGCTAGATCTATTCATGTTATACTTGACATAGACTTATAGTGTAGGTGAGGGATCATGTTTCTTATATGATTAGTGTTGGTTTAAACTAGCTCGGAAGGTGATGTAATGCCTTGCACATTTCAGCATATGTATTGCAAGTTAACTCCGACGGAAAGTATTTAAGTATATATAGTAAGGTTGTAATTGAGATTAAAGTTGAAAGTCAAGTACTAAGTTGAACAAAAGGGATTAACATTCAGAAATTGAAATAAAATAATTGAGCTACTTGCTTGGCTTAATTGAGCTAGCAGCTGTATCACCTAGTTGAGCTATAATATAGTTAAAGGGCCCAAGTTTGATGGATCAGATTTAGGCTTATATTAATGGGCTCACTTGAAGCCCAAACCTACTAAATAAAAAAGAAGTGAAAAGAAAGCGCAGCAGCCAAATCTGCCAATTGGCCCATTATGGATAAAGCCCAAGTGAAACTAAGTAGGTGCATCACCTACTAAGACTTTCTTTTACCATGTGATTGGGCCAAGTGTGTACAACCTACTTGCATTAATCTGGCCCAAGTTGAATAAAAGAACAAAGGGAAAATGGACAGCCAAGGCCCAATAATCTTAAGTCCAAAAAGGCCCAAGTTAAAAGGCCAAGTAGGTGGGTCACCTACTTGACAATATATGGCCCAAAATGGGCCAAGAAAGTCGGTCATAGCACCTCCCTTTTAAAAGGATAAAGATCAAGTCTTTTTCTCCATTTTAAAGTTGCAAATTTTCAGATTCCTTAATTTTTTTTCTTTGTCTCTCTTGGCTTCAATAACCATCCCTAAAACACCTTAGGGTTCTTGAGTATTGTCTCATTTTCAAGTAAACGTTTGAAAGAGAGTTTGAATTCTTGAAGTACAACTATAGAGGATACATTTCCAGAATTAAGGTATGTCTACAACCCATTTGTTTTCCTATCTTTGAATACACGTTTGGAGTGGAGAATTTTTTATATATTTATCAAGAATTCATGGATTGTGATAAATCCTTGAGTCAATATTCTCCTATTATGCTGAAAGATTTGAGATTGATAGTGGCTGCCTTATGAATATTGTTGTTGAGGGAAGCTTGGGTATCTTGGGAGAGGATGTATGAAGCTGTATTAATGTGTAGAGGAAGGGTGTGGTGGTTCACCGTTTGTGTAAGGGTTGTATGGGCCTGCTTTCCGTCAAATATTTTAGCTACTGTTTCCGAGGGCCTTAATGTGATTAGGTGCTGACGTTATCTTAATCATGACTTATGTTGTAGATTAGCACCCAAAAAGGAAGGCTGAATCCTGATAGTGGTATTGGTCAGAAAATAAGGTATGTAAGGCTATTCGATTCCATATTCCTTGCCATGAAATCTTACACCTGTAATTAATATCAATGAAGTGAATCTCCTAAGTTCTATTCCTAGTAAAAGAAACAATAGCAGCGTACTGACTCCAAATAGATAATTATATCGCTTCCCCCATCCTAAGTACATATAACTACTTCATTATATGTTCACTACTCTATACTTGTGTAATTATCCCCCTTGTGCTGTTATAGAAACGCTATTTGCAAAAGAAAGCTTAGTGAATCCCTCTCCTAGTCAATTGAAGTCAATTGTGCCATTAAGCTCTTAAAGTAATGTGTTGATGTTACATAGCACCTTATGTCATTATTACTGCCTGAAAGTATTATTTTTCATGTCTTCTACTACTGGTCCGTATTTCCATGTCTCCAAGATTATTATGACCACCAAAACAACATCTCAAAAGTGTTATGATTATCCAAAGAACAATCCCAAAAGAGTTCTGAACTAATAGACAACAATCTCAAAGATTAAAGAATCTAAGTGAAGAAATTTGTATAATTGCGGATGGTAGCCCAGGGGCGAGAGCCTAGCATGGGTCGATCCCTATTGATATAGAAGGGTGGCAGCTCAGGGGCGAAAGCCTAGCATGAGCCGATCCCAAATTGTGTAATTATGAGGACCGCATCCCACGGGTTAATATGCCTAGCATGGGTCATCCTCTTCTAGCACTTATCAGCTGGTCACTTGCATCACATGCCCTACAAAGATTATAACGTACAGAAAAGTAAAGGAAATAACGTAACTTACATGATCTCACAAGAGTAAATAAAGGTGGTCTTCTCCCCTAATCTATGCACTTATATGTTGCTACTTGATTTCATTTAAGCTCTCGTGTTACATATGCTATTGCCTTACATATTCAGTACATATTTTGTACCGACGTCCTTTATTGGGGACGTTGCATTTCATGCTGCAGGCACAGGTACTCCAGCTAGTAGACCTCCTCAGTAGAAGCACACGACTCTCTGCTACTTTTTGTGAGCTCCAAGATAATTCGGAGCTTTATTGAGTCCTTAGTAAATTCATTTTGGTATTGTATCATAGTTAAGGCTAAGGCAGGATCTGTCCCGACCTACTCTAGTCTTCTATCTTTTAGAGGCTTTGTAGACGTATGTTCATGGTTCAGTTGTGTCTTAAGGAGTTTTGGCCTCAACGTCCAAGTCTTATATATAACTTTTTTATCTACTTATGTTGGTTTGCATCGGTGTGTCCTAGGTGAACTTGTCATAATTTTTATAGTTATATGCATAGTAAGAACAGGTTACAGGTTGGTTCTCTCGAGCCTTTAGGGCATCGAGTGCATGTTCGTCTTAATGGGCTTTGAGGCATGACAAGAGTGGTATCAGAGCAGGTCATCCTAGGGAGTCTACAAAGTCGTGTCTGTGCAGAATCTTTCTTATCGATGTGTCGTGCACCACATCTATAAACAGGAGGCTACGGGACATGTAAGAGTTGTCTCATTTCTTTCATTTCGTAGATCGTTTAAAAGAACCAATGTTGTAGGTGAATCATATCTAATTTCTAAATTGTTTTATTATAGCAAAGATGCCGGTTACGAGAAGGAGTAAAAGTATTGGTAAGCAAGTAGATGTGGCTGCCCAAGAAGGGACCAGCCAACCACCACCAAGTCAAGCTGTTCAAACTGGGGCTCAAGATGAGTCTCTATCATAGACTTACCCGACGCCTCCATCTCCTGAAGAACTAAGGAGGGAAGAGAACGTCAGGAACCCCCTATTAATGCTATCGAGCAAGATTTGAGAAATGCAGTCCAATTAGTGACTCGTATAGTTGCTGGTCATGGACAAAGACAAGAAGGTCCAGTTGCAGGTACTAGTGGTGTAGATAGATCAGATGGAACACGGATACATGATTTTCTTAACTTGGAACCTCCATCATTCACCGGGTCAGATCCTAATGAAGATCCGCAAGACTTTATAGATCAGATCAAACGAACTTTGGATATTATGCATGTAAGTGGTAAAGAAGCACTTGAGCTAGCAGCATATAGATTAAAGGTTGTAGCTATATTGTGGTATGAAGCTTGGATGCAATCTAGGGGAATGGATGCACCTTCAGCTACGTGGAAAGAGTTCAAAAATGCATTCGTTGACCATTATCTTCCATTGGAGATCCGAGAGGCCCGTACTGATCAGTTCTTAAATCTCCACCAAGGAAGTATGAGCGTGCGAGAGTACAGTCTTAAATTCAATTCCTTGGCCAGATATGCTCCTAATGTAGTAGCTACCATGGAGGATAGAGTTCATCGATATGTGGATAGATTAGACTCATATTTAGTTAGAGACTGTAGCATTGCTTCATTGAATAAAGATATGGATATAGCAAGGATGCAGGACTTTGCGCAAAAGTTGGAGGATCAAAGGCAAAGAAGGACACAAGAGTCAGAAATAGGGCTTTCTAAGAGGGCCAGATCCATGGGGTAGTTTGCACCATCCCAAGGTGAGTTTAGGCCTCGGTTCTCTAACAGACCACCTAGTTCATAATCTTTCTACTCTACAGCTAGTGCTCCACCAAAGTTTCAAGTGTTTAGGGGCAATCAGTTTGGGCAAAGACGTGAAAGACAAGGCTCACAAATAGTTGGTCATCAAGAGCAAGGAAGTACGAGCCAATCAAGGCCTCCTCGACAGCCTTGTAAACAGTGTGGGAGGAATCATCTAGGTACATGCAGGTTTGGGACAGATGTTTGTTTTTGGTGTGGCACACCATTGCATATGATGAGAAACTTCCCTCATAGGGGCATGGGTGGCGTTGCACAACCAACTAGATCAGTTGTTGCATCAAACTCATCAACACCTTCTTTTGGTAGGGGACTACAGATGCCTACAGGTCGTGGTAGAGGAGCTAGTGGAGTTGCTAGTTCTAGTGGAGGTCAGAATCGCACATCCACTAGGGGATCGACAAAATTCAGAAGCCTTGCCGGATGTGGTTACAGGTACATTGTTCATCTTTTCACATATTGTATATGCATTAATTGATCCGGGGTCTACACTATCATATGTTACACCATTGATTGTTGGAAAGTTCAAAAGAACATCAGAATTATTAGTGAAGCCATTTGAAGTGTCTACACCGATTGGTGAGTCTATTATAGCTAGAAGAGTTTATCGTAATTGCATTGTAACTGTTTGTTATCGCGATACATTGGCTGAACTTGTTGAGCTAGACATGGTAGATTTTGATGTTATAATGGGTATGGATTGGTTAGCTTCTTGTTATGCCACGGTAGATTGCCGAACTAAGATAAGTACATTTCCAGTTTCCAAAAGAGGTAGTCCTCGATTGGAAAGGTAATATTGGGGCGCCAAGAGGTAAATTTATTTCTTATCTTGCAAAGATGATGATTTCCAAAGGATACATATTCCATCTGGTTAGAGTGAAAAATGTAGATGCAGAGACACCAACCCGTCAATCCATTCCGGTGGTAAATGAATTTCTAGATGTGTTTCCTGAAGATCTTCCAGGTTTGCCTCCAGAACGAGAAGTAGAGTTTGGTATTGATGTGCTTCCAGATACTCAACCTATCTCAATTCCTCCATATAGAATGGCTCCGGCAGAATTACGGGAGTTGAAGGTGGAATTACAAGACTTATTAGAAAAAAGAATCATAAGGCCTAGTGTGTCCCCATAGGGAGCACCAGTTTTATTTGTATGCAAAAAGGATGGCTCGTTAAGAATGTGTATCGACTACCGACAGTTGAATAAGGTAACGATTAAGAGCAAATATCCCCTCCCTAGAATTGATGATTCGTTTGATCAGTTACAAGGTAGTAGATGTTTTTCAAAGATTGACCTGAGGTCAGGTTATCACCAAGTGAGGGTCAAGGACAAAGATATACCCAAGACAGCTTTCCGAACATGGTATGGTCATTTTCAGTTCTTAGTCAAGTCATTCGGGCTAACAAATGCACCAACAGTTTTTATGGATTTGATGAATAGAGTGTTCAAGACATTTTTAGATGTGTTTGTGATAGTGTTCATAGATGACATTTTGGTGTATTCAAGATCGGAAGAGGATCATGCTAACCACTTGCGTCAGGTTTTACAAATTCTCCGTGATCGTAAATTGTATGCAAAGTTCTCTAAATGTGAGTTCTGGTTGAAATTTGTGGCATTCCTAGGTTATATTGTATCCGATAAAGGAATAAGGGTTGATAACCAGAAAATAGAAGCCGTGAAAAACTGGCCAATACCTACAACGCCTTGGATATCCGTAGTTTTCTTGGATTGGCAGGTTATTACAGAAGGTTCGTTGAAGGATTCTCTTCCATTGTTGCACCCTTAACAAAGCTAACACACAAAGAAACCAAGTTTCAGTGGAGTTATGTGTGAAAGAAGCTTCCAATAGCTGAAGAGTAAATTAACTTCTACACCTGTATTGGTACTTCCAAAAGGCACGGAAGGCTATGCAGTGTATTGTGATGCTTCGGGAGTGGGCTTAGGTTGTGTATTGATGAAGCATGGTAAAGTTGTAGCTTATGGCTCAAGGCAGTTGCGGCCACATGAGAAAAATTATCCAACCCATGATCTAGATCTAGCAGCAGTTGTGTTTGCTTTGAAGATATGGCGTCACTACTTGTATGGAGTTCATGTTGACATATAGACTTATCATAAATACTTGCAATATATCTTTAAGCAAAAGGACTTAAATCTGAGGCAGCGAAGGTGGCTGGAGCTATTAAAAGATTATAACATTGACATCTTATATCATACCGGTAAAGCTAATGTAGTAGCTGATGCTTTAAGTGGTAAAATAATAGCAAGCACTTATGGGAAGTCTGTGGAAAGACAAGGAATGACTAAGGATCTGTCCCAACTAGCGAACTTGGGCGTTTTCCTTCTTGAATATCAAGACGAAGGGGTTATTGTGCAAATTGTGACAGAATCCTCATTAGTAGTGGAAGTGAAAGAGAAATAATACACTGATCCAATTCTTTTACAACTTAAAGAGAATGTATTACATGGTATGTCAAAGGCATTTGATCTTAAGCAAGACAGAGTACTTCGATGTCAAAACAGATTGTGTGTACCTAATATGGATGAACTAAGAAAGAGGATCATGATAGAAGCACATAATTCAAGATACTCTGTTCATCCGGGGTCAACTAAAATGTATCATGACTTGAAAGAAATGTATTTGTAGGGGGGACATGAAGAAGAACATTGCACAATTCGTCGCTCAGTGTCGAAATTGTCAACAGGTAAAAGTAGAACACCAAAAGCCCGGAGGTTACATGCAGCGTATAGAACTTCTAATTTGGAAATGGGACATGATCAACATTGATTTTGTCAGTGGTTTGCCTCGCTCATTTCGGAAGTTTGACTCCATATAGGTAATAGTTGATAGACTTACCAAAGCAACACAGTTCTTGCCGGTGAAGACTATTTATATAGCAGAAGAGTATGCGAGGTTGTACATTAAAGACATAGTTCGACTACATGGAGTGCCAATCTCTATAATATCTGATATAGGATCTCAATTCACTGCAAATTTTTGGAAGTCATTTCAAAAGAGTGTGGGAACACAAGTGAATTTAAGTACAGCCTTTCACCCTCAAACGGATGGCCAGGCAGAACGTACAATTCAGACACTTGAGGATATGATGCGAGCTTGTATATTAGATTTCAAGGGTATCTGGGATGATCTCCTACCACTTATTGAATTTGCATATAACAATAGCTACCATTAAAGCATTAAAATGGCACCTTATGAAGCTTTATATGGTCGAAAGTGTAGATCACCAATTGGCTGGTTCGAAATAGGTGAAACTACCTTATTTGGGCCAGATCTTGTTTATCAAACTGTGGAGAAAGTCAAAGTGATACAACAACGGCTAGAAATAGCTCAAAGCCGACATAAATCATACGCGGATATTAGAAGGAGAGGACTAGAATTTTCTATAGGGGATTGGGTGTTCTTGAAGGTGCTCCAATGAAAGGGGTAATGAGGTTTGGTAAAAAGGGAAAGATGAGTCCACGCTATATAGGGCCATATAAGATTATTCGAAAAGTAGGCCAAGTAGCATATGAGTTAGAGCTTCCACAAGAACTTTCATCAGTTCATCCGGTGTTTCATGTCTCAATGCTTCGAAAATGCATAGGTGACCTATCTCGTATTACTCCTACTGAAGCTGTACAAGTTGTGGGAGATCTCACTTATGAAGAAGTACCCATTTCTATTCTTGATCGACAAGTTAGAAAGTTAAGAAATAAAGAAGTAGCTTCTGTAAAAGTACTATAGAGAAACCAACTTTGGCTTGAACTTGTTTAGGCTGGACAACCTTGCTAACATTAGAGGACGAATGTTTCAAGGGGGGAAGGATATAACGGCTTGTATAATGTATATGCTAGTTCTATTAATGATATACATGACATAGACTTATAGTGTAGGTGAGGGATCATGTTTCTTATATGATTAGTATTGGTTTAATCTAGCTCGTAAGGTGATGTAATGCCTTGCACGTTTCAGCATATGTATTGCAAGTTAACTCCGACGGAAAGTATTTAAATACAGTAAGGTGGTAATTGATCTTAAAGTTGAAAGTTAAGTACTAAGTTGAATAAAAGGGATTAACATTCAGAAATTGAAATAAAATAATTGAGCTGCTTGCTTGGCTTAATTGAGCTAGCAGCTGCATCACCTACTTGAGCTATAATATAGTTAAAGGGACCAAGTTTGATGGATCAGATTTAGGCATATATTAATGGGCTCACTTGAATCCCAAGCCTATTAAATAAAAAAAATGTGAATGAAAGAAAGCCCCGCAGCCAAATCTGCCAATTGGCCCATTATGGATAAAGCACAAGTGAAACTAAGTAGATGCATCACCTACTAAGACTTTCTTTTACCATGTGATTGGGCCAAGTGTGTACCACCTACTTGCATTAATCTGGCCCAAGTTGAATAAAAGAACAAAGGGAAAATGGACAGCCAAGGCCCAATAATGTTAAGTCCAAAAAGGCCCAAGTTAAAAGGCCAAGTAGGTGGGTTACCTACTTGACAATATATGGCCCAAAATTGGCCAAGAAAGTCGGTCATAGCACCTCCCTTTTAAAAGGATAAAGATCAAGTCTTTTTCTCCATTTTAAAGTTGCAAAATTTTCAGATTTCTTAAGTTTCTTTCTTTGTCTCTCTTGGTTTCAACAAGCAGCCCTAAAACACCTTAGGGTTCTTGAGTATTGAATCATTTTCAAGTAAAAGTTTGAAAGAGAGTTTGGATTCTCGAAGTACAAGTTTAGAGGATACATTTCCAGAATTAAGGTAAGTCTACAACCCATTTGTTTTCCTCTCTTTGAATACATGTTTGGAGTGGAGAATTTTGTATATATTTATCAAGAATTCATGGATTGTGATAAATCCTTGAGTCAATATTCTCTTATTATGCTGAAAGATTTGAGATTGCTAGTGGATGCCTTATGAATATTGTTGTTGAGGGCAGCTTGGGTATCTTGGGAGAGGATGTATGAAGTTGTATTAATGTGTAGAGGAAGGGTGTGGGTGTTCACCGTTTGTGTAGGGGTTGTATGGGCCTGCTTTCCATCAAATATTTTAGCTACTATTTTCGAGGGCCTTAATGTGATTAGCTGCTGACGTTAGCTTAATCATGACTTATGTTGTAGATTACCACCCAAAAAGGAAGGCTGAATCATGATAGTGGTATTGTTTGAAAATAAGGTATGTAAGGCTATTCGATTCCATATTCCTTTGCATGAAATCTGACACCTATAGTTAATATCAATGAAGTGAATCTCCTAAGTTCTATTCCTAGTAAAAGAAACAATAGCAGCGTACTGACTCCAAATAGCTAATTATATCCCTCCCCCCATCCTAAGTACATAGAACTACTTCATAATATGTTCACTACTCTATACTTGTGTAATTATCCCCCTTGTGTTGTTATAGAAATGGTATTTGCAAAAGAAAGTTTGGTGAATCCCTCTCCTAGTCAATTGAAGCCAATTGTGCCATTAAGCTCTTAAAGTATTGATTTGATGTTACATAGCTCCTTATGTCATTATTACTGCCTCAAAGTATTTTTTTCATGTCTTCTACTACTGATCCGTATTTCCATATCTCCAAGATTATTATTACCACCAAAACATCTCAAAAGTGTTATGATTATCCAAAGAACAATCCCAAAAGAGTTCTGAACTAATAAACAACAATCTCAAAGATTAAAAAATCTAAGTGAAGAAATTTGTATAATTGCGGGTGGTAGCCCAGAGGCGAGAGCCTAGCAAGGGTCGATCCCTATAGGTATAGAAGGGTGGCAGCTGAGGGGCAAAAGCCTAGCATGGGCCGATCCCAAATTGTGTAATTATGAGGACCGCATCCCAGGGGTTAATATGCCTAGCATGGGTCATCCTCTTCTACCACTGATCAGCTGGTCACTTGCATCACATGCCCTACAAAGATTATAACGTACCGAAAAGTAAAGGAAAGAACGTAACTTACATGATCTCACAAGAGTAAATAAAGGTGGTCTTCTCTCATAATCTATGCACTCATATGTTGCTACTTGATTTCATTTGAGCTCTCGTATTACCTATTCTATTGACTTACATATTCAGTACATATTTCGTACTGACGTCCCTTATTGGGGACGCTGCATTTCATGCTGCAGGCACAAGAACTCCAGCTAGTAGACCTCCTCAGTAGGAGCACATGACTCTCTGCTACTTTTTGTGAGCTCCAAGTTGATTCGGAGCTTTATTGAGTCCTTGGTAAATTCATTTTTGTATTGTATCATAGTTAAGGGTAAGGCGGGGTCTGTCCCGACCTACTCTAGTCTTCTATCTTTTAGAGGCTTTGTAGACTTATGTACATGGTTCAATTGTGTCTTAAGGAGTTGTGGCCTCAACGACCAAGTCTTGTATATAACTTTTGTATCTACTTATGTTGGTTTGCATCGCTGCATCCTACGTGAACTTGTCACAATTGTTATAGTTATATGCATAGTAAGAACAGGTTACAGGTTGGTTCTCTTGAGCCTTTAGGGCATCGAGTGTCTGTCCGTCTTAATGGGTTTTGAGGCGTGACAAACACGAACCCTATCCTTATCCCTATCCTTAACCCTAACCCTAAACCCTAAAACCAAAGCCCAAAATATCAAAACCTTGACATTAAACACTAAACCATAGATATCGCATCAATTACTCACTTTCTCAATTTTTCCTCTCTCTAAAAATCTCACTAGAATTTTCTCTCTATGAGAAAGCACGCAACAGCTCTCACTTTGTAATGTCTAGTGGACTGGTACCTAACGGTAACTACCAACTTTGTCGAAATGGCGGCACAGCCGCCGGGATGGCCATTCAGGCCACCGAACCTGGCCAAAATTATGCGGGAGGAAGAGACGAAGAGATTCCAACTAGAATTACACCAAATCTCTGCCCACATCTCTTTGAATCTGCTATCTAATGAAGTGATGAACATGGCAGGTTCTGTAAGAGAGCTGGAAGGGGTACACGATTTTATTTCCCCAGATTATCATGAAGATAATCGATCACAAGTGAATGGGGAATCAAATTTATCTAAGGAAGAACTATCTACAAGTCAGTTCCCAAGGAATTCCACAGTACCAATCAAAAATCCCCAAAATATGAATTCTCTGAAAATTGCCTCAGAATCGCCATTGTTGCAACCTCAAAATCGAGGAAGCCCCGAGCAATTTTGAGGAGAGTCAATATCTGGGATTACTAGCTTAGGGAACATCTCACAACAATTTCAACATGTTTGGATGAGCGAATCATCGATAAACAAAATGTGCCACAACGTTTGGAACTCAGGTAAAGTCGCATACATGGGGGAATGCAAACTCACCTATTACAGGGGGAAAATAGAGTGTAAATGTCGGACAGGAAGGTCTTCACCAAGCGAAAACGAACGACCTCCATGGTCGTATTGAAAGTTTGAGATCCCAGATGTTCTCTTTATGGATTGACCCCATGACTCTGGAACACAACTCCTCTATCAGACGTCAAAGAGTAATTGAAGAACAACTCAACAATGCAACAGACCAAGGTAAGCTTCCTAATTCGAATAAAGAGTTCACTAACTTAACTATGTAGGTTATTCAAGCACACAACGTAGGAGAAAGAGAAAACCAACAAAAGAGATCACAAAAGAAAGACAATATCCCCACCACGCATGAACACAGACAACGAGAACAACCCCAGAACTTAACGAAAAGGGAGAGGAAAATCATCAAGTCAATAGTAAGGGACATTGAGAACAGCTACAAGGCCAAAATAAGGAGAAAAATCATGGCAAAAATAAGATTTGGAAAGCCAAGGATAAACAACAGTACCAGCCTCCTAACAATCCACAAATCTCGGCTAAAAACAGTCAGGCAACAATTATCCCAAAGTCTATAATAATTTTGAACAGCAGAACCAGAATCAGCGGAATAATATCAACAACAAAAATACTCCTACAAATGTAAGCCAGGAAATATCTCATCCCAATCAACCCAAAAAGGACTCCAACTCAGAACCAGCTCCATATACTGTGATACAATCATATGCTGCTAAGCTAAGACAAAATCACGCCAAAAGTAAGAACCATATCAAATTGACTCCGCCTGTGTTGGCAACTAAACAAGGCTTACCAGCTGTATTGTTAAGGAAAGAGGAAATTTTGGGTCCTTTAGCTGATACTTAAAAATCACTCTTATTGGGAAATTTACCAATACTATGCCTAGAATGGAAATTCTAAGAAAGAGCTTCATTGTGCACACTCAGTTGTCCGGGGGGGGGGGTTAAGATTGCTCATTTAATTCGAGACATGTTTACATAGACTTGGATAATGAGCTTGACTACAACGTGGTCTGGGCGAAGCAAAGGATGAGTATAGCAGGACAACTACATGAGAATACAAACATGGACACCAATTTTCAAACCTGAAATTGAGACTCCTATAGTGCATGTGTGGGTGTCTTTGCCTGAGTTACCTTGGCATATGTACAACTTAGACTATGTTATAGGAATTCTCTCTTCTCTCTTCTGTTGAAAAAGTTCTATACCTGGATTCAGCTTCTATAAAAAACAAGAAGGAGTCAAGCCAGAGTCAAGATTCAAGTCGACCTCACTAAGGAAAGACCAGTTCATGTTTGGTTAGGATATTTGGGTGAGGAAATCACTGATGGGAAATGGCAAAAGGTAGAGTATGATGAAATCCCAAATTATTGTTCTTACTGTCAACACCAATGTCACCTGGAGAGTGAATGCAGCATCAAACAAAGAGAGGAAGATCAAAAGAAAAGAAAGGAAACAACAGTTGGGCAGAAGTATAAAAATATCAAGAAAAAAGGCAACAAAGAAATTCAACAAAACCACTCACAAAGGAAAGGAAGCAAGGGAGGAACCAGTGCAAAACAACTCTGGAATCCAAAAGGAACAACAAGCAAGGCCAAACTCACAAGAAGAACAATAGCAAACACAAAAAGGAAAGAGCACCAACCAACAAGCATCAAAACAAAGCAACCACCAACAAGGGAAACAGCAAAACAACACTTAGGCAGGTACGGTATCAATCCTTACTCACAATAATTTTATTGACCTTGATGCACAGGAACAAACCAACAACAGCAAAGGAGAGGGAATTGTTCAACCAAATAGCAATGCAGTCACCAATACACAGGCGGTCCCAGAAGCAGGCCTCAAAAATCAAGGTTATAAAAATAAGCATACTGACAGTAATGGTATATCACAAGAACAAAGAAGAAAGACCACAGGTATTGACTCAAATCTTCCCAAACCCCAACAACCCCATATTGATTATGTGTCTAATGTTGATGAAGCTGTTGGAGGTGTGGATGGGGGATGTCAAGAGAACCCTACTAACTTGCACGAAGGGGTGTCTAAAGGGGGGATTTTGCCGCATGAGGGTTCAAACATTGACCATATCTTGACCCTAAAGCCCCTGCTACCACAAGAAATCAATACCACAGGTCAAGAAATCAGAAGGTACTGCACCAAAAGCAGATAGAGGAAAAAACAAAAGTGAGACAGAAAAGAATAAGGATCAACAGCAAAGCAAGACAATGAATATTGAGAACTAGAACAGTGGAACTATGGCAAAAGATATGGGAAATAATGCAAGCACTAGCAACCAAGGAAATACTCCCAAGAGCAAAAACAACCCTAGTAAGCAAAAGAGAGATTCTGAAATAAAAGAGACAAAGTAAACAACAAGAAAATAATCAGAAGGGGATCAGGATAATAATGAAGAAGTGTGCAAAAATTTCATTGTAGTTGATGATAGTCAAACAATGAATAGCACTCCTCTCCAGACTCGATATATGACTCCTCCTCCTAATGTTCCTCCGGACAAAATGAATCAAGTGTGTTACCCTAATACGGCTCCAGTTATAGATGAATATGATCCATTCAATTTAGAAGATGAAGTATATGTGGAAAATCAATCTATACAAGATCCGGATGAAAATGCTGAAACTAGTGAGGCCTTGATCCAAGCTTTTAGTCCTCACAGTGAGGAAAAGTTAGATGATGATATTCAACAAATGGCTGACAAACAGGGTCTATAACCAAGAGGATTTCATCAGAAAAAATTACATTTCAAGAATCAAGACATCAATACTATCACTGCTGGCAGACCAAACACAAGGCTCTTTACATCCAAATCCACCCAATGATTAGTACAATCGTATTGACTGTAAGGGGGATTAACACCCAAGGAGTTATGGAAAGACTTTAAATTCTTAGAATGAAGCATCACATATCTATAATAACCATCTTGGAGCCGTTCTCAGATAGTACTCAAACTCAGAATTTCAAACAGCAACTTGCTATGGTGCTATGAGTAACTACAATGGCAAGATCTGGATTTTTTGGAATTTGGATGTTGTCTGTAATGTGCTAGAGGAGGATGAGCAGCAGGTAACTTGCGAATTACTCATAATGATCTTCATACAAAATTCACCACTACTTTTGTCTATGCCAACTGTAAGGAACACGTGAGAAGACCTTTGTGGGAGACATTACTGCATCAGACTACTACACACACACCGATTCCCCTTGGTGTGTAGTGGGTGATTTTAATGTGATCATATCCATTGAAGAAAAGCTAGGGGGAGTGCCTTATAATATCAGAAAAAGTTTGGAATTCATATCAGTGATAGAAGCTTGTGGTCTGATGGATCTTGGTTTCAGTGGCCAAAAATATACATGGTGCAACAAAAGAGGTATACATAGAAGGATATGGAAAAGACTTGAAAGGGCAATGATCAATGATTCTTGGCTGGAAACTATGCCTCAAACCACTGTTAGTCATCTCCCTTCTGTTGGTTCTGACCATTGTCCTCTACTAGTGAGGAACATATTAAGTACTTCAAATTCCTAAACTGCTGGGCTGATCAAACTAATTTTTTAGACATTGTTCAGGCTTGTTGGGAAAGGGAATTGGAAGGTAACAATATGTGCAGTATGTGGAGATTTCATCTAACGCTCAAAAGACTAGCAAAACACTCTTAGTGCCTGGTCTAGAGGGGAATTTGCTGATATTTTAAGAAAAGTCAAATAATATGAAGGCAAAAATTGCTGAAGAAGCCTTTATATACAACAACACTGATGAGAACAGAGATGCACTCCATGAACTTAATGCACAGTATATCAAATTCACAAAACTAGATGATTCTATTATGAAGCAGAAAACTCATATCCAATGGTTTAGAGAAGGAGGCAGTAACACAAATATTTCTAATCACTGATGAGAGGTAGGAGAAGGAGACTTCTTATACACAGAATTCGAGGAGATGATGGGGAATGGTTACAGGGCGATGAGAACATTGCAAAATCAGCATGTGAACATTTTCAAAAGCTCTTCACCGGAGAGGATAAAATCATCAATGAAGTCCCTCTTGATTGCATCCCAAGAATGATGAACCAAGAGCAGAATGATACACTCATTGATACACCTACCATGTAGGAGCTCAAAGTTGTGATTTTCTCCATGAATCCCAACTCTGCTGCAGGACCAGATGGTATGAATGTTTACTTTTTCCAGAAGTGCTGGAACATTATCAAGCATCTTGAAAGTCATTCTGGCATTCTTCAGTGGACAAGATATTCCTAAGTATTTTTCCCACTCTTGTATTGTGATTATTCCCAAAGTAAGAAATCCCAGTAAAACTTTCTGAGTTTAGACCAATTAGTTTAAGCAATTTCACTAGCAAAATCATTTCGAAGTTGCTGAGTCTGAGATTGGGGCCTATTCTACCCAACCTGATTTCTCTCAATCAATCAGGATTTGTCAAAGGTAGAAGCATTACACAAAACATCATGCTAGCTTAGTAAATTATCCATCAGATCATGAAACCGAACATTGGTAGTAATGTGGTCATTAAGTTGGATATGGACAAAGCGTATGATAGGGTCTCTTAGTCTTATATTTGCATTGTTCTAAGGAAGATGGGCTTTGATGAGATCTTTATTGACATGGTGTGGAGGATCATGGCTAATAATTCGTACTCCATCATTGTCAATGGAAAAAGACATGGTTTTTTCCATTCTACTAGAGGTTTAAAGCAAGGAGACCCCCTTTCACCTGCCCTATTTATTTTAGGTGCGGAAGTTTTTCTCTAGATCCCTCAACAGACTACATAGAACCCCAATTATCATGGGTTCTTTATGGAGAGGAGAGGGCCCCAGATTAATCATCTCAGCTTTGCAGACGACATTATTATATTCACTTCTGGAAGGGTAAAATCTCTAGAATTGATTATGCATACTTTGAATGTGTATGAAGAGATTTCTGGACAGATGGTTAACAAAGATAAAAGACACTTCTTGATTCACTCTAATGCTTTCAATATCACTAGGGATATAATTAAGAGAATTACTGGTTTCAGGCAAAAAGAGGGAATCATTACTTATCTGGGATGTCCTATGTATTCTGGAAGACCAAGGATTATCTATTTTTCAGACTTGATCAACAAAGTGATTAACAGAATCACTGGCTGGAAATCCAAGATTTTGAGTTATGGAGGAAGAGCCATTCAAGTCAAACATGTGCTACAATCTCTACACATACACATGATCTCTGCTATCACCCCTCCTTTTACTGTCACGAAGCAGATTCAGTGTCTTATGGCTTACTTCTTCTGGGCCTGGAACAATGATAAGAAAAAATACCATTGGTCATCTTGGAGGAACCTTAGCTTCTCTTATGAGGAGGGAGGTGTGGGGATGAGAAATCTGTAGGATGTATGTACAGCATTCCAATACAAACAATGGTGGACCTTTAGATGAAAACACACTCTTTGGGGAGAGCTCTTGAGAGCTAAATATTGTCAGAGATTAAAACCTATCAGTACAAAAATGAGACACTAGTGAATCCTTGATCTGGAAAAACCTCATGCACATCAAACTGAAGGTTGAGGAACATATTCATTGGAAGATAAATTATGGAACTTGTTCTTTTTGGTGGGATAATTGGTTGGGAACTTGTCCTCTAGCTATTTTCACTACTTACAGCTATAGACTCAACAACTCCGCAATTGCTGAATTCCTCATCGATGGACAGTGGAACATGGAAATGGTGTTGCATCAGGCCCCACACAGTATGGTTGCTAATATACTGGAAACTAAAATCCAGTTTCAACAAGAGGTCCCTGATCAAGCTGTTTGGAAGCTAAGTTCTGACGGGAATTTCACTTGCTCCTCTGCATGGAATGGCATCATGGAAAAGAGAAGCAAGATCCAATTTTATACCTTTATTAGTCATAATAACATTCCTTTTAAATGCTCTTTTTTGTTGTGGAGAGCATTAAAAGGAAAGCTTCCTACAAATGAAAAAATTACCAACTTTGGCAGTGAACCAGTCGACTGTTTTTGTTGCAGCAGACCTGCATGGGATACTATCGATCATATTTTCAACAAAGGTCAATTTGCAACACATGTGTGGAGATTTTTTGTAGTACAGGCTGGGATTAATACAAAACACACCTCCCTTACTCATCGTATTATTATATGGTGGTTAACCAAGCACAACAATGAGGCTCACAAGCTCATCCTTCGTGCCACTCCTATTTTCATTTGTTGGAATTTATGGAAGAACATGTGTGCTAGGAAATATGGAGGAAAACAATATATTGTCACTCAAGTAAAATACGCACTTTACAAAGACAATTACAAACTTTTGAGTACCACTTTCCCTTATATCAAGTGGCCCTCTAAGTGGAAGGATTTGATCAGCTTAGCAGAGAGATGTTTTCATGACACTAAAGTCACTATGGTTTCCTGGAAAAGACCTTAAGCAATGGGTGAAGTTGAATACTGATGGTAGTGCTCTAAGTAATCCCGGAAAAATAGGGGCTGGAGGTATTATCAGACAACACAATGGTGAAATGAGCCTAGCCTTTGCAACACCTTTATGGAATGGAACCAACAACCAAGCAGAAATAGGAGCAGCTATATTTGACATGAGCTGGGCAATACAACTAGGCTACAATAACGTAATCTTGGAGGTGGATTCACAGCTCTTGGTGGATTGGATCATGCTCAATGCAAAACCTCCATGGAACATTCAAGCACAAGTACAGCATCTTCAAGGACTCATCAGACAGACTGAACTTTTTTGGTGCAAACATACATTCAGGCAGGCAAATTTTATTGCTGATTCACTGTCAAAACATAGACACAAAATTAATACCCCTCATGTATACTTCAACAGCCAACATCTACCAAAGGAAGCAAGAGCATATCAACTATTAGACATGATAGAGATGGCAAATTTCGGAAGAAAGAACATCAGGAGGATCAAAGAACCTCAATGATATTGATGTAGCCTCTTCAACATTGCTATAATTCCTTAATTACATAATTATAACTTTCTTGAATAGGTTTAATTAGTTTGTTTTTCCTTTACGCTGTAAGGGGAGAGTCTCCCTTATTTATGATTCCTTGTTTATTTGTATCGAGAGGAGTCCTCTCTTTTAGGTGCTTAGTTTCTTGGTTTTATCTGTTTTGTAAGGGGATGAGTCGACTTTCCTTTTGGAACATTGACTAGTGAACCATCATAGGATCGGAGGTAAGGTTTATACCCCTTGTAACGGTCTGTATTATATATATGCTAGTTCTATTCATGTTATACTTGGTATAGACTTATAGTGTACGTGAGGGATCATGTTTCTTATATGATTAATGTTGGTTTAAACTAGCTCGGAAGGTGATGTAATGCATTGCACGTTTCAGCATATGTATTGCAAGTTAACTCCGACGGAAAGTATTTAAGTAAATATAGTAAGGTGGTAATTGAGCTTAAAGTTGAAATTTAAGTCTTAAGTTGAAGAAAAGGGATTAACATTCAGAAATTGAAATAAAATAATTGAGCTGCTTGCTTGGATTAATTGAGCTAGAAGCTGCATCACCTACTTGAGCTATAATATAGTTAAAGGCCCCAGTTTGATGGACCAAATTTAAGCTTATATTAATGGTCTCACTTGAAGCCCAAACCTATTAAATAAAAAAATGTGAATGAAAGAAATCCCAGCATCCAAATCTGCCAATTGGCCCATTATGGATAAAGCCCAAGTGAAACTAAGTAGGTGCATCACCTACTAAGACTTTTTTTTACCTTGTGATTGGGCCAAGTGTGTACCATCTACTTGCATTAATCTGCCCTAAGTTGAATAAAAGAACAAAGGTGAAATGGACAGCCAAGGGCCAATAATGTTAAGTCCAAAAAGGCCCAAGTTAAAATGCCAAGTAGGTGGGTCACCTACTTGACAATATATGGCCCAAAATTGGCCAAGAAAATCGGCCATAGCACCTCCCTGTTAAAAGGATAAAGATTAAGTCTTTTTCTCCATTCTAAACTTGGAAAATTTTCAGATTCTTAAGTTTCTTTTTTGGTCTCTCTAGGCTTCAATAAGCAGCCCTAAAACACCTTAGGGTTCTTGAGTATTGAATCATTTTCAAGTAAAAGTTTGAAGGAGAGTTTGAATTCTTGAAGTACAAGTTTAAAGGATAAATTTCCAGAATTAAGGTAAGACTACAACCCATTTGTTTTCCTCTCTTTGAATACATGTTTGGAGTGGAGAATTTTGTATATATTTATCAAGAATTCATGGATTGTGATAAATACTTGAGTCAATATTCTCCTATTATGCTGAAAGATTTGAGATTGATAGTGGCTGCTTGTGAATATTGTTGTTGAGGGCAGCTTGGGTATCTTGGGAGAGGATGTATGAAGCTGTATTAATGTGTAGAGAAATGGTGTGGTGGTTCACCATTTGGGTAAAAGTTGTATGGGCCTGCTTTCCGTCAAATATTTTAGCTACTGTTTCCGAGGGCCATAATGTGATTAGATGCTGACGCTAGCTTAATCATGACTTATGTTGTAGATTAGCATCCAAAAAGGAAGGCTAAATCGTGATAGTGGTATTGGTCAGAAAATATGATATGTAAGGCTATTCGATTCCATATTCCTTGGCATGAAATCTGACACCTGTTATTAATATCGATGAAGTGAATCTCCTAAGTTCTATTCCTAGTAAATGAAACAATAGCAGCGTACTGACTCCAAATAGCTGGTTATATCCCTCCCCCCATCCTAAGTACATAGAACTACTTCATTATATGTTCACTACTCTATACTTGTGTAATTATCCCCCTTGTGCTGTTATAGAAATGGTATTTGCATAAGAAAGTTTGGTGAATCCCTATCATAATCAATTGAAGTCAATTGTACCATTAAGCTCTTAAAGTAATGTGTTGATGTTACATAGCTCCTTATGTCATTGTTACTGCCTCAAAGTATTATTTTTCATGTCTTCTACTACTAGTCCGTATTTCCATATCTCTAAGATGATTATGACCACCAAAACAACATCTCAAAAGTGTTATGATTATCCAAAGAACAATCCCAAAAGAGTTCTATACTAATAAACAACAATCTCAAAGATTAAAGAGTCCAAGTGAAGAAATTTGTATAATTGCGGGTGGCAGCCCAGGGGCGAGAGCCTAGTATGGGTTGATCCCTATCGATATAGAAGGGTGGCAGCTCAGGGACAAAAGCCTAGCATGGGTCGATCCCAAATTGTGTAATTATGAGGACCGCATCCCAGGAGTTAATATTCCTAGCATGGGTCATCCTCTTTTACCACTGATCAGTTGGTCACTTGCATCACATGCCCTACAAAGATTGTAACGTACAGAAAAGTAAAGGAAAGAACGAACTTACATGATCTCAGAGGAGTAAATAAAGGGGGTCTTCTCTCCTAATCTATGCACTCATATGTTGCTACTATTGACACCAAATTTCGGAATGATAGTTTTAAAATTAGTACATTTTGAGTATTTTATTTTAAATAGTTCAAAATACATGTTTTTGTCATTTTAATAAATTTTGTTGATAATCATCCTCTTTCTCAAAGTATTAAGATTTTTAGTGATTGTTATATTTAAATTATTTTGTCACAGCCTGACGTTCAAATATTTATTCATTTTTTATAAAATCATTATTTATGTTAAATTGAATTGCATATTTTCATATTCATTTTTTTCTCTGTTACATTGTTAATATTCATTTTGGTGTTCTGCTTGTCTAAAAATTCATTCAGATTCGAATACAGTTTACATACACAAATATTTTATCAATCGACAATTTTCGGGTCACAACCTCAAGTCAATAACTTGGGCCCATAGTTTTCAACTCCCTATATATGAAATAGTTGGTCCATTAGGTTTTTGGAGGTGGATAAATTTTAGGGATATTTTTCAAGTGTTAAGAAATTATTTAGTGCTCATTCTTTTTCCGGTGGGTTCTGCCGGAATTTAGCGAGGCCACCACCATAAACCCTCTTCTCCGACCAGCAGTGAAATCCGGGAATAACCACATTCATTTTCCATTTTTTTTTCAGCCAAGCAACAGTGAAATCAAACCCCACAGCCCCCCCCCCCCCTCGTATTTGTTACTCTTCTTCCTTCACTAAAGCAGCAACCCACAACCATTAAAACCACCAGTAACAACCACAAGACCACCAGATCTCCACCCAAAAGCCCCTCCATTTTCCTTCTCCGCTGACCCAAAACCACCATGAACCAGCTCCGCCCACGAGCTTCTCCGGCCAGCCAAAATTGGCGACTCTCCAGCGAGCTTTGATCTCCGTTCAAGACCGCCGGCGAGGAGCTCTAAGCTCCGATGAACTAGACCAAGCGAACCAGACCCACATCTTCATTTTTTCAGCAACCAAACAGCCACCACACTTCCATTTTCTGATAACCAAAACCCCATTTGAAACAAATTCAACTACCACGACAAACCCCCAAAACCCCTTTTAGTTTTTCCCTTTTCCAGTGAGCTACAAATCAACAACAAGAAACCATATCCACCAACCAGCAAAGAAGAAGCCAACGTAACCAGCGACCAACGCCGCCAGTCTTCCTCTCCCTTTTTCCCATTTTTCGATTTCTTTTTAGAGGTTTCCGGTAAAGATCTCATAGCACCGGAACACCTCTATTGATGCTACCGGCGGACCACAATTTGTACATTGTTGGTATGCCTTTTCTCTTATCTATTTTTGCAATTGTTCTCGTCTTATTGACAATTACTTTTTCTATGTATTAACTAATTTCATGTTCATTTTAATTTTTTTTATATAATATTATATCCTCATTTCTTACTCATTCTTGATAGACCTGTTTGGATATTTATTTATTTTTTATGATTACACTTTATTTTCTTTATAATTGATCCATTATGTATGTTTTGTTTTGTAGTGAATTCGCTCATTTTTGTAATTACTAGTGATACGCCTTGTTGTTGTTTAAATTATATTTTTATAATTTTAGATAAGGCACGACGATGTCTTGTCATTATTATTTTTTGCTTTATTTATCTTTTATTGTCCTTATTTTTATTTATTTATGGTCTCTTCATTTGTTGATTCCATGCAATTTTAAGAATTTTCAATTTTTTTTCATTAGCTAGGTTGTTGTTATTTAGTTATTATTATTGTCTGTTATGTTGTTATCGTTTGGGTGTTGCCTCTTAATTAGTTTATCTTGTCTTATGTTTCTTTTATATTATTTATAAAATATGGACAATGAGAAAATATCTCCGTCAATTTTGGAGGCCTCCCTAATGTTAAAACACGGAAAATTATCTTAAGTTCATATTATTTTATTTGTTGAAATTGGCCAACGAAGAAATTACCGTCGATCTCCAAGGTCTCCCATGTTAATAAGACGGGTTTTTATTTTTAAGTTATTATTTCATATATTCAATTTTATTCATATTTATGTATTACTAACATTTTTACTAAGTGTGTTTACAGGTATCCAAGTCTTGCTTCCTCGAAGCTATTCGAAAGGAATTCGAATTATATTTTTCAATTCATTATTTTGTATATATCGATGTTAGGCAAACCCTAGGCCGATATTATTATTTTTTGTTTTTGTTAAGTTTGGGTAGTCCGCCCTTCAATGTGACTCATTAATTTCTTATTTTATTTTTGTTACTTTTGTTAAATTTGGGTGGTCCGCCCTTCAATGTGATTCACTGATTTCTTCGTTCTTGTTGAGTTTTCTTTGATTAATAAAAATATTTTTTGTTAAATTTAGGTTGTCCGCCTTTCAATGTGGCTCATTGGTTTTTTATTTTCATTATTTTTCCTTTGAAATTTTCATTTGTTGTTCAAATGATAGGCTTTATCCATATCTGGGAGAACTATGCAAACCTGATTCTCATAAATGAGACACATAGGCAGCCCTTATAGGGTTCGGTATTCTTTATTCAAAAGATTTTTTATTTTTTATTTTAATGTTTATATTTTTGAAATTATTTTTGACTTGGTTGGTGCCAACACAGTTCAAGTGTGCATGTGAAAAATAATTTGTACAATAAAGAAGATTGACTCCCTGTTAAACCATAGATTCTTTTTGGTACCTCTCATCCATACTTTTGTTACACTTGTAAATATTCTCTTGTATACATTCAAGATTAGAACAAAACAAGATTCATTGTTTCATGTGCATAGTGTAGTGAGTTTTGAATTAAATTCAATTGTTTTGCATTGTTGATCTAGAACTTGGTCTAAATGTTATTGATGTGAAATTTTGAGTAATGTTTGATTAGAAAAATGATTGCAGGCCTCCTTTGACCCGTTTGAGCCTTTCAAAGCCTACCAAATGACATTAATCCTTAGTGTGTCCCACTTTGAGCCTTAAGCCTTTTCTTTGGACAACCAAATTTTAGCCTATGCCTTTTCTGAGTGCTTGTACGCACTAATCCTCTTTTGGCCTGACTTTCTTGAGCACACTGAAGACGTGCAAGTTACAAAGAAAATTCAAAGTTCAAAATTTGTTTAGACAAAAGTTATCAAAGTCTCTGAATGTCAAGAAAACAAAAATGACTTCAAAAGAAAAAAAAAGAGAAGAAAATGTTCAAAATTCCCACAAGTTCAAGCAAGCAAAATTTCAATAAAAGAAGAAAAACACTCCAAACCAATAGGAGAAAGTTCAAAAGATGATGAAAAGGGGAAAAACTCAGACAATCAAAGTTCAAAGAAGTCAAAAATGCAAAGGAAGGGACAACAAAGAGAATCAAATGCTAAAGGTGTAACAAATATTGAAAGCACCAATTTAGTGCAATGCTCAAGAAATGAATAAGTCACTTTTATCCCAAATGACTATCCTACCCGTCCCTAAGCCTACATTACAAGCTGTTAACAAGCCTGCATGATTTCAATTCAAATGTTCTCATATTAGTGGAGATTTACATGAAGGTCAAGCTTATGGTATCACAATTGCATGCGTTGAACATTTTTCTGAGTGTGAGTGTGTTTTTCCAGATGCTCCCAAATCAAAACACTTTAAATGTGCGCAAATTGAAAATTTCTTTCTTGTGAGGTCACTTGAAACATGATGTTAGGTGTAGTTCAAAGACTTTGTCTGAAGCAAGGTGAACAAATCTTGTCGTTACTTAAGTACATTTGAGGTACCACTTGAATCTATTGGAATTACCTCGAAATCAATCTCAGTTGAAAGATAAAGAATTGCGAGAAATTTTTGTACGATACTTTTGTTGGTGCTAACCAAGTTAAAATATGTTTCATTGTTCATAAAATAAAAATGGGTTAAAATCCACTTTTCAATTTTTGTCCATGCCAACCTTGTGGAGCGTTTCATTGTTGATATTCGTCAAAATAACTTTGTGGACCGTTTCAAGGTTTAAATTGCATTTTTCGGCAATCATTCTCTTCAAAATGACATTTTTTTTATTTTTGGTAGTCATACCCTTCAAAATGACATGTTTTTAAATATGGGTCGTCATATCCTTCAAACTGACATCATTTTAAATTTTTATCATCATATTTGTCCAAATAACTTTGTGGACCATTTCAAAGTTCAAAGTTCATTTTTGGTAGTAATACCCTTCAAAATGACATCTTTTTATTTTTCGATTGTCATACCCTTCAAAATGACATCTTGTAAATTTGGTCGTATACCTTTCAAACTGACATCATTTTAATTTTATGCCCCATATTTGTCCAAAGTAACTTTGTGGACAATTTATTAGTTACAATTACATTTTGGATTGTCATGGATATTTTTATTTTTGGGTCGTCATATTCTTCAAAATGACATTTTTTTTTAATTTTTGGATCGTCATACCCTTCAAAATGACATTTTTTTATTTGGGTCGTCATACTTTGCAAAATGACATCTTTTTATTTTTCGGTAGTCATACCCTTCAAAATGACATCTTTTAAATTTGGGTCGTCATACCTTTCAAATTGACATCATGTAATATTTATGCCCCTTGTTTGTCCATACCAACTATGTGGACTGTTTCATTGTTGATATTTTGTCAATACCAACTTTGTTGACCATTTCATTGTTGATATTTTCCCAAATAACTTTGTGGACCATTTCAAAGTTTAAATTGCATTTTGGGTAGTCATACCTTTCAAAATGACCTCTTTTTATTTTTGGGTCGTTTGATTTTTTTTTATTTGGATCGTCATGCTCTTCAAAATGACATTTTCTTAAATTTGGATTGCCATACCCTTCAAAATAACATTTTTAAATTATTATTTAGGTTGTCATACTTTTCAAAAATGATATCTTTTAGAAATTAATTATCTCAAATAAACTAATTCTTTCCAAATTGGTTTGTCATGCCGTCCAATATGACACTTCTATTTTGTTATTCCATTTTAAATTGGCATTTTATTTAATTCATGATGTTATTAAGTTTGAATCGTTGCATTGGTTAATAACTTGTTCATATGGTCATGTTTGCATAATTTATGTTTTATTTGCTACTAACATTGATATTGCAGATTTGTGATACGTCATTCATGTTATGTTCAAGTTGGGTCGTCCGCCTTTAAAAGAGACACATTGGGTTGTCATCTCCCTTCAAATGACATGTTATGTTCAATTTGAGTCGTCCGCCTTTCAAAGAGCCACATTTGGTTGTCATCTCCCTTCAAATGACACATTAAGTTCAAGATTGGGTAGTCATCTCCCTTCAAATGACACGTTAAATTCAAGATTGGGTTGTCATCTCCCTTCAAATGGCACGTTAAGTTCAAGATTGGGTTGTCATCTCCCTTCAAATGACACATTAAATTCAAGATTGGGTTGTCATCTCCTTTCAAATGACACAATAAATTCAAGATTGGATTGTCATCTCCCTTCAAATGACACGTTAAGTTCAAAATAGGGTTGTCACTTCGTTCAAAGTGACATGTTAAATTCAAGTTGGGTCGTCCGCCTTTCAAAGAGACACGTTGGGTTATCACCTCGTTCAAAGTGACATGTTATATTCAAATTGGGTCGTCCACCTTTCAAAGAGACACGTTGGGTTGTCACCTAGTTCAAAGTGACATGTTATGTTCAAATTGGGTCGTCCTCCTTTCAAAGAGACGCGCTGGGTTGTCACCTCATTCAAAGTGACATGTTATTCACATTCTCCTCCTTTCAAAAAGGTACACCGCCTTCATTGTGCAATTTTGCAAGTAACATCAAAGGTATGTGAATTTTCTCAGTTTACAATCAATCTCTGTCTTTTGTTTATTATTTTCAGACCAGTCGACGGACGTGGAGTCTTGCTCAAAAGATCTACTGACGTATCATTTTTTGTTCAAAGTTATCAAATCAAATTTGGGTTCGTCAACTTTGTTTGACCAGGATCTCTTTCATCGATCCTAATCAAACAAAGGGGCAAGTTCTTGACACCAAATTTTGATCTAATAGTTTTAAAATTAATACATTTTGAGTATTTTATTTTAAATAGTTCAAAATACATGTTTTTGTCATTTTAAAAAAGTTTGTTGATAATCATCCTCTTTCTCAAAGTATTTGGATTTTTAGTGATTGTTATGTTTAAATTATTTTGTCACAGCCAGACGTTCAAATATTTGTTCATTTTTTATAAAATCATTATTTCTGTAAAATTGCATTACATTTTTTCATATTCATTTTTTTCTCTGTTACATTGTTAATATTCATTTTGATGTTCTGCTAGTCTAAAAATTCATTCAGATTAATACAGTTACATACACAGATATTTTATCAATCGACAATATTTGGATCACAACCTCAAGCCAATAACTTGGACACATAGTTTTCAACTCCCTATATATTAAATAGTAGGTCCATTAGGTTTTTGGAGGTGGATAAATTGTAGGGATATTTTTCAGATTTTTCAAGTGTTAAGAAATTCTTTGGTGCTCATTCTTTTTCCGGTGGGTTCTGCCGAAATTTAGCGAGGCCAACCCTCTTCTCCGACCAGCAGTGAAATCCGAGAATAACCACGTTCATTTTCCATTTTTTTCCAGCCAAGCAATAGTGAAATCAAACCCCACAAACCCCCCCTCATATTTTTTACTCTTCTTCCTTCACTAAAGCAGCCACCCACAACCATTAAAACCACCAATAACAACCACAAGACCACCAGATCTCCACCCAAAACCCCCTCCATTTTCCTTCTCCGCCGACCCAAAACCACCATGAACCAGCTCCGCCCACGAGCTTCTCCGGCCAGCCAAAACTCGCGACTCTCCAGCGAGCTTCGATCTCTGTTCAAGACCGCCAGCGAGGAGGTCTATGCTCTGATGAACTGGACCAAGCGAACCAGACCCACACCTCCAATTTTTCGGCAACCAAACAGCCACCACACTTCCATTTTCCGATAACCAAAACCCTATTTGAAACAAATTCAACTAACACGACAAACACCCAAAAACCCTTTTAGTTTTTCCCTTTTCCAGTGAGCTACAGATCAACAACAACAAACCATATCCACCAACCAGCAAAGAAGAAGCCAATGTAACCAGCGACCGCCGCCGCCAATCTTCCTCTCCCTTTTCCCCATTTTTTGATTTGTTTTTAGAGGTTTCCGGGGAAGATCTTATAGCACCGAAACTCCTCTATTGATGCTACCGTCGATCTCCAAATGACCATTTGAAACCATCACCGGTGAAACACCGCTGGTACTCCATTTTCGGCGGACCACAATTTGTACACTGTTGGTATGCCTTTTCTCTTATCTACTTTTGCTATTGTTCTCGTCTTATTCACAATTATTTTTTGTATGTATTAACTAATTTCATGTTCATTTAATTTTTTTTTTAATAATATTATATCCACATTTCCTACTCATTCTTGATAGACCTATTTTGATATTTATTTAATTTTTATGATTACGCTTTGTTTTCTTTATAATTGATCCATTATGTATGTTTTGTTTTGTAGTGAATTTGCTCATTTTCATAATTATTAGTGATATGCCTTGTTGTTTTTTAAATTATATTCTTATAATTTTAGATAAGGCACGACAATATTTGGTGATTATTATTTTTTGCTTTATTTATCTTTTATTGTCCTTTTTTTTTTAATTTATGGTGTCTCTTCATTTGTTGATTCCATGCAATTTTTAGAATTTTCAATTTTTTTTCATTAGCTAGGTTGTTGTTATTTACTTATTATTATTGTCTGTTATGTTGTTATCGTTTGGGTTTTGCCTCTTAATTAGTTTATCTGGTCTTATGTTTCTTTTATATTATTTTTAAAATATGGCCAATAAGAAAATATCTCCGTCGATTTTGGAGACCTCCCTAATGTTAAAACACGGAAAATTATCTTAAGTTCATATTATTTTATTTTTTGAAATTGGCCGATGAAGAAGTTACTGTCGATTTCAAAGGCCTCCCATGTTAATAAGACGGGTTTTTCTTTTTAAGTTATTATTTCATATATTCAATTTTATTCATATTTATGTATTACTAACATTTTTACTAAGTGTGTTTACAAGTATCCAAGTCTTGCTTCCTTGAAGATATTCGAAAGGAGTTCGAATTATATTTTTTAATTCATTTTAGGCAAACCCTAGGCCGATATTATTATTTTATTTTATTGTGTATATTGCGTGTTTATTATATTTGTACATTATATTATTCTCCTCCTTAATTTGAAAAAAAATGAACTTCGTGGATTCCGAAGGGAGCCTAATCCCTTCCCTTCGGAATGATTTGAACCCCTTACCTAGAATCAATTTGGTTTCGTAGACTATCTTTTAAATTATTTTATTAATTGATTTCTTAATTTTCCTAAAAATTAGGTAGCGACTCCCTTTTCCCTTTAATCTCTTTCCCCCCTTTTTACACTTTTGTTCAAATTCTTTTACCTAATTCATTTTTAATTGAGTCACCACGATGTTGCTCCCATTCAAAGGATGTCAACAGCTATTTGATTTCATTTGAGCTCTCGTATTACATATGCTATTGCCTTACATATTCAGTACATTTTTTGTACTGACGTCCCTTATTGGGGACGCTGCATTTCATGATGCAGGAACAGGTACTCCAGTTAGTAGACCTCCTCAGTAGGAGCACACGACACTCTGCTACTTTTGGTGAGGTCCATCTTGTTTTGGAGCTTTATTGAGTCCTTGGTAAATTCATTTGGGTATTGTATCGTAGTTAAAGGTAAGGCGGGGTCTGTCCCGACCTACTCTAGTCTTCTATCTTTTAGAGGCTTTGTAGACGTATGTACATGGTTCAGTTGTGTCTTAAGGAGTTGTGGCCTCAACGGCCAAGTCTTGTATATAACTTTTAGATCTAGTTATGTTGGTTTGCATCGCTGTGGCGTAGGTGAACTTGTCACAATTGTTATAGTTATAGGCATAGTAAGAACAGGTTGTAGGTTGGTTCTCTCGAGCCTTTAGGGCATCGAGTGCCTGTCCGTCTTAATGGGTTTTCAGACGTGACAAAAGTGGTATCAGAGCAGGTCATCGTAGGGAGTCTACAAAGCCATGTCTGTGTCGAATCTTGCTTATGGATGTGTCGTGCACCACATCTATTAACAGGAGGCTACGGGATATGTAGGAGTTGTCTCATTTCTTTCATTTTGTAGATCGTGCGATAAAACCAATGTTGTAGGTGAATCGTATTTAATTTCTATTTTTTTTACTATAGCAAAGATGCCAGTTACGAGAAGGAATAAAAGTACTGATAAGAGAGTAGATGTGGCTGCCCAAGAAGGGACCAGCCAACCACCACCAAGTCAAGTTGTTCAAAGTAGGGCTCAAGATGAGTCTCTATCACAGGGTTCCCCGACGCCTCTATCTCCTGAAGAACTAAGGAGGGAAGACGAACCTCAGGAACCCCCTATTAGTGCTACCGAGCAAGATTTGAGGAATGCAGTCCAATTATGTGTCACATCCGGGTTTACCCCCAAGACGTAACCGGCATCGTCGTCCTCTCGGAGGACTAATACAAGCCTCTTAGCTTTGTCATAGCATTCATCGACTAAAAATCAGAAAGAATTAAAAACTTTTTATCTAAAACTACTCGGAGGTTTACATACACCTCTACATACACATAATTATATATATCAAGTATACATAGACTTGTTCATATACGAAGATTACTTAGTCTTCTACTTTTATTTCATACACTTATATATTTAGAAAATAATAGTCATAAAACTGTCTCATCTCATAAACCATCTATCGATTACAATAAGTCTTGGGCATAGCCCTACATCAAATGAAAGAAGCCGCATATAGGCTGTCTACTACATCGTCTCAAGAGAATAATAGAGTCAACATAGAATCATAGTAACTTCACATCATAAAAGAGAGATATCGGCCACGTCCTCGAGAGAGTGAGGACCTACCACTTGGATGGCAAAATACCCAAGTCTTCCTTCCTAGCAATTTGGATCAGCTCAACGACCCAAACCTAAAATGTTTGGAAAAAGGGAAAGAAAAGGGATTAGTACTCCACATGTACTAAGTATGGAATCTCATATACAATTACCAATCCAATATATTCAAAAAGGGACATTTATGAAAACATAATAGACTACATATGCAAGTAAACCATAGCAAAGCAAAGCATACTAATGATAACCTTCAATAAGTCACAAGTGCAATGATCAAGTAAAATTACCATATCTCCTACTCAATCAAGTAACCTACCAAGACTACCATTAGCAATTTACTTACCAACATACTCTTCATGTCATGATACATCCTTCTTCAAGCAAAGACAACAACATTATATTCATAAGCATGTTACTCAACATACAAACCATTTACATCATACTATCGCTTTACATATATAATATTGACCTCTCAAAGTTCCTATCAAGGCAAACTAGTGCAAGGCGTAGGTAGCGTCCCATACCCCTACCTAAGCTATAGCCAACCTCTCAAGTTACTTTGATTAGCCTATACCTTATTCATTCATTTAGTTTAGGGAACGTTTGCCTTAACCGACATAGACCACATAATCGAATGTGGAATCCGGTGTCATGAAACCTTACACCGATGGAAGGTGGTCTACCGGCCAAGGTAGAACCTAACGTGAACATAACTATCTAGGTGGATCCACTAGCTAGTATCCTATGGTGGCAACATAGTTAATGGAGCTTGGGGGAAAGAACCACGGACATATCAACTCTACACCCTACTCGGGTCATGAGGCTATCCACCCCGTGAGGACCGTAATGAACCCTGCCTTCCTTTTTACAAGAAAGTGTCACCCCTCACATACAAGCTCACTCGGTGCTAAGCTAAGTTCCCTTTTATAGACGAGTCTTTAACCTTTATTAACCATCTTAACTCAGTTAGATAGTAGGGTCAAGCCCTTTGCATAACCATCATTGTAGCTCAATAAGAATTGTATGAGAATTAGTCCTTTCATTAACAATTCATATAGGTGAAGTCAACCCTCGTACATCTCATCATAATAGGGCACATCGTACAACTTCCCTATGTTACATTACACCTAGCAACCTCACAACCAACCTAAGCATATAAGTTCATGTATCATATCAACTTATCACATCAATCAAAGCATACTTCAACATAACATTATCACTTGATGACAATTAACCATAATTTGAAGTAAAGGCTAGGATCATCAAGACTTACCAATACTCCTCCCTAGTCCATCAATAAAGGACCATACCATTAACCCATAGATCAACCAATCTTATATCATCACGTCAATGTAATTCAATAATAAATCACAAGAACTAATCAAGGAGAAGCACTATACTATGAAGCAATACTACATCAAAGCTTAGTAACATGATCTCAAGTGTATCTTCTTAACTTAGATTCAATATTCAAGAACATAGGTATGAAGAACTTCAATTCATCATAATAGACCCATAATCAATGCAATGACAATCATTAAAGACCATTTAACTAATTAGGAGATCAATTCTATCAAACTCAACCTAATCCATATCAATTCTACATTTAGGGTTAAGGGTTAGGGGACATCACCCACAATCTAGATCAAACTACATCAATTCGCCATAGTCAAGTTACAATTCATGATAATCTATTCATTCTAACCCAAGGAATACCTAATTAACTCAATTCACATGATCAAATTTGGATTTGGATGAAACCCATAAGAAACTCAACTTTTTGGAAAAAGCTTTGAAGGAACCATTTGAGGAAAGAATCTCAAAGGTGAATTAGATCCCATACCTTAAGGTTTGATGACGTTTTGATGGTGAATTTCGTGCTAATCCAGCCCCCAATGATCTCCCCAAGTTGATCTCCAATGGAGTGTTCCAATAGAGAGAGAAAGTAGAGAGAAGGAAGAGAGTTTTGTTTTTGAGAGAATGATTAGGCTAATGAGGGTTGGGTATTTATAGTGGGGTCTTAAGTCACTTAATTATTCTCTCTTAAACCCCTAATTACCCCTAAGACACTTAATTAATTAACTAACTAAAAAGTAACTTTTCCAAAACTGCCACAGACCTTCCACGACGGATCCCCGACGACGGTCCGTCGTGGGCGTGACGGACTGACATCCCTCCGTCCTGCACATCCGTCAAGTTGGTCAGAGACTTGTGCAGGCGGAGGCTTTCTCCCCAAGCGCACGACGGTTCCATGACGACGAACCGTCGTGGCCGTGACGGACTGGCTTCCCTCCGTCCTGCACATCCGTCACGCTGGTCAGAGACTTGTGCAGGCGGAGGAAAAGTCCAAGTGCTAAGGCTGGCACGACGGAGGGCTCGACGCCCCATCGCGCCTGTGACGCCCCGTCATGGGGTCCGTCATGCCCTGCTGCTTCAAGGGTCCTCCTCGAGGGTCCTTGTTTGGTCCTTGGGGAGTCGTCCCCTGACTTTTCCAACATGATACCATCCCACACAATATTTTACACCTATTGTTACAACCGTTTACCAAATTCCGACTCTTTAACTAGGTTAAATCAAAAGGACACTCTAGCCCTCTTATGAACCAATTTGCCGGACGTTTAAGAGTTTCGGTTCCAACACCACTTCAAAGACTCTAAATATGCCTAATTGGCTAGGAACACTGGTTTAGATCCTAAGGAGTTCATTTAAGTCTTATCACATGACCTCGATATTTCAAAATGTTACATTATCCCCCCCTTATGAACATTCGTCCCCGAATGACACCAAACACTCTTAAAAAGAGGGAGTAGACTCAAGACTAGCAGCTCAACCAATTCACAATATTTCGTAGCATGAACTATATTATTTCATAAAAATACTTCAAAACATCAATTTACCATACATGATCTCAACATTTCCTCATGAGGTTTTTCTCCTTTTCATAAAGGCATGAGCTCAATCATTTATCACTCAATTCAAATAGTACAAAGTTCATTTTATCAATATGCTCAATACAATATCAGCAAGGATTAACCATACCTAAATCACAAAACTTGACTCAAATATGCAAGAAACAAGACAACTTCCAATTTGTCTAAGGTCACCTTAAAGTGACTCCATTTTTAGAAGTCTCCAAAACTAGGAGTTTTGCTAAGTTTCACAAAAACAACAGAGATTCACAATATCTAACGCATTTATATCATTAGAGAGAGATACTAACCTTAAACATCAAAAAGATGAGGATAACGGGTTTTCATGTCGGCCTCCGCCTCCCATGTTGCACCCTCTACTAGGTGGTTCCTCCATAACACCTTTACGGAAGCTACCTCTTTGTTCCTCAACTTTTTCACTTGCCTATCAAGGATTTGAACCGGAACCTCCTCATAAGAGAGGTTATCCTTGACTCCGAGGCCTTCAAGAGGAAGAATTGACTCGGGATTCCCGACACACTTCTTTAACATGGAGACATGGAAAACCGGATGAACCAAAGCTAGCTCATCAGGTAATCTTAAACGATAGGCAACTTTACCAACCCTTTCCAAAATCTCATAAGGGCCTACATATCGAGGGCTCAACTTCCCTTTCTTGCCAAATCTTACCACTCCCTTCATAGGTGAGATTTTTAAATACACCTTATCACCCTCTTCAAACTCCAAGTCCCTTCTTCTATTATCGGCATAGGACTTTTGTCGACTATAGGCTGTTTGCAACCTATTTCTTATGATATGTACATTCTCCAATGTCTTGTAAATCAAGTCGGGACCGAATATCGATGACTCACCTACTTCAAACCATCCTATAGGAGACCTACACCTCCTTCCATACAAGGCTTCATAGGGAGCCATGGAGATGGACGAATGGAAACTATTATTATATGCAAACTCCACCAACGGCAAATGCTTATCCCAACTCCCTTTAAAATCAATGATGCAAGCTCTAAGCATATCCTCAAGAGTTTGAATCGTGCGTTCCGCTTGACCATCCGTTTGAGGATGGAAGGCGGTACTTAATTTCACTTTAGTACCCAAACCTTTTTGAAACAACTTCCAAAATCTAGATGTGAATTGTGCACCTCTATCCGAAATGATGGATAACGGAATACCATGACGACACACAATCTCATCTATGAAAATCTTCGCATAATCTTCCACCGAATACGTAGATTTGACGGGGATAAAGTGAGCGGACTTAGTCAATCTATCAACAATCACCCATATAGAATCAAATGACTTTTGAGTTCGAGGCAACCCTACTACGAAATCCATATTAATGTCTTCCCACTTCCAAGTAGGAATTTGGATCTCCTGTAGTAAGCCACCCGGCTTTTGATGTTCCGCCTTCACTTGTTGACAATTCGGACATTTAGCAACAAATTCCGCTATATCCTTCTTCAAACCTTCCCACCAATATATTTCTCGAAGGTCATGATACATCTTTGTAGAACTGGGATGGATTGAATAGTGGGATCCATGGGCTTCATCAAGGATCCGATCCCTCAATCCACCCACATCAGGAACACACAACCTCCCTTGATACCTCAATACACTGTCTTCTCCTAAGGAAAATGACTCGTTCGTCTTGCCAAGAACCGATTCCTTTAACTCCATCAATAGTTGATCGAGGTGTTGTTTGGACTTTACCTAAACCACCAATGATGACTCGGAGTTATGATGAACCTTGGCACCTCCATTTAGCGAACTCACCAATCGCACTCCCAATCTAGTCAAACGATGAACATCTTTTACTAGATCTTTCTTGTCTTCTTCGATATGAGACACACTACCCATAGTCATACGGCTTAAAGCATCCGCCACCACATTTGCCTTGCCGGGATGATATAGCACACTCATATCATAATCTTTCAACAACTCTAACCACCTTCTTTGTCGAAAATTCAAATCTTTTTGGGTAAACACATATTGAAGGCTCTTATGATCAGTGAAAACATCCACATGAACACCATACAAGTAGTGTCTCCATATTTTTAAAGCAAACACCACGGCCGCTAACTCAAGGTCATGAGTAGGATAATTTCTCTCATGCACCTTAAGTTGCCGCGAAGCATAGGCAATCACCTTCCCATTTTGCATAAGCACACACCCCAAACCTATGCGGGATGCATCACAATACACAATGAACCCTTTAGATCCTTCCGGTAAAGTTAACACCGGAGCGGAAGTAAGCCTATCCTTCAATAATTGAAAACTCCTCTCGCATGCCTCTGACCATTCAAACTTTTTACCTTTTTGAGTCAATGAAGTCAAAGGAAATGCAATGGATGAAAAGCCTTCTACGAACCTTCGATAATAACCCGCTAGACCCAAGAAACTCCTAATATCAGTTGGGGTCAAGGGTCTAGGCCAGTTTCTTACCGCATCTGTCTTCCTTGGGTCTACCTCAACTCCCTCACTAGAGATAATGTGCCCAAGAAATGCCACCGACCTAAGCCAAAACTCGCACTTGCTATACTTGGCGAACAATTTATGTTCTCTAAGGGTTTGCAATACTACCCTTAGATGATCCCTGTGGTCAACCTTATTTTTCGAATACACCAAGATATCATCGATAAATATAATAACGAATGAATCAAGGAAATTTCGAAACACTCTGTTCATCAGATCCATAAACGCCGCCGGAGCATTTGTGATACCAAAAGACATAACCACGAACTCATAATGCCCATATCGAGTCTGAAAAGCTGTCTTTGGAATATCTTCATTTCTCACCCTAAGCTGGTGGTACCCTGACCTCAAATCAATCTTTGAGAAGTAACTCGCTCCTTGGAGTTGATCAAATAAATCATCAATCCGAGGAAGAGGATACTTGTTCTTGATAGTAACCTTGTTGAGTTGTCGGTAGTCAATACACATTCTCAAGGACCCATCCTTCTTTTTCACGAACAAGACCGGAGCACCCCATGGAGAAATGCTAGGCCTTATAAAGCCCTTGTCTAGCAAATCTTTAAGTTGTGCCTTCAATTCCTTTAACTCGGCCAGATCCATTCTATAAGGAGGAATAGAGATAGGATTTGTTTTCGGTAGCAAATCGATACCGAAATCGATTTCCCGTTCGGGAGGAATGCCAGAAAGGTCATCAGGAAAGACCTCTGTAAATTCACTCACCACGGGGACTGACTCTATAGGAGGAACTTCGGAATCCACTTCTTGGACTCTCACAATATGGTAGAGACACCCCTTCGAGATCATTTTACACGCCTTTAGGCATGTTATGAAACGACCTCTAGGAAGAGAATTTCCACCCTTCCACTCAATAACGGGTTCATTTGGGAAACAAAACCTCACAATTTTGGTCCTACAATCGATGGAAGCGAAACTAGCATGCAACCAGTCCATACCTAATATGACATCAAAATCAAACATGTCTAGCTCAACTAGATCAATATGAGAAACTCTATAAGGCATTGAAATAGGACAATTTCGATAGACCCTTTTTGCTACCACTGATTCACCAACCGGAGTAGACACCAAAATAGGTTCATGCAAAACATCGGGTAATGTACTAAACTTCTTAGCTACTAATGGAGTAACGAAATACAAAGTAGCACCCGGATCAAGTAATGCATACACATCAATGGAATAGATTTGTAACATACCAGTCACCACATCGGGAGAGGCCTCTTGGTCATCTCTCGAACGAAGAGCATAAAAACGGTTCTTTTTGGGAACATCATTTGAACCATTTGACTGACCACCCCTCTCTTGTCCCTTAGCATTTGGACAATCCCGCACCTTGTGACCAATCTTTCCACAACCAAAGCACTTGTCCGAACCTAGGAGGCAAACTCCTAAATGCTTCTTCCCACATTCCTTACAAGTTGGATTCTTATTGGGCGAATTTCCACTTTTTCCTTTTTGAGATCTTGGCCTAGGAACCTTCCCATCCCTAACCTTGGGAAATTTGGATGGAACGTGGTTTGAGAACCGCTTCTTGAATCTAGGCCTGTCTTCAATTCCCAACCTATCTTTAGCAGTTTCACTCTCATAAGACCTTGTCCTTCTTGAGTCCTTATCCTTATCCTTCCTTTTTGCTCTAGCCTCCTCAACCCTTCTTGCATGTACCATGAGACGACCAATATTCATGTTATCATGTAGCATAGCCGATTGACACTCCTCTTGTAAGTCGTCCGATATACCTATCACATATCGACTCATTTCATCTCTAGGATCGGAGACCAAAGACGGAGCATATTTGGCCAATTGAGTAAATTTCAGAGAATAGTCATGAACACCCATCGTTCCTTGGCGGAGATTGATGAATTCCACCACCTTCGTTTCCCTCATCTCTCTAGGGAAGAACCGATCAATGAAGGCCCCTTTGAATAACTCCCACGTCACTAACCCACTTCCAAGTGGCCTGTTGTCCTTCCATTGCGCATACCATATCTGAGCGACATCCTTGAGTTGGTATGAGGCCAACTCGGCATTCTCGCTAGAAGACATCCCCATAGCACACAAAATCTTGTGAACCTCATCAATAAATTCCTGAGGGTCTTCATCAACCTTCGACCCATAAAAGACAGGAGGATTCATTCGAGTGAAATCCCTAAGTCTGGAGGCCATAGTCTGTTCATGGACTCTAGGTGCCAAATCCCTATTGGCTTGAGCAGTCATAGCTTGGGCTTGCACGGTTGCGGCTTGAGCTTGAGTAGTCATGGCTTGAGCCATTTGAGCAATAATAGCTCTCATCTGAGCTTCTGTCATCGGTGGAGGATCAGCAGGAACCTGATCATCAATAGCAACCTCTTCAAGAGGAGGAGCAGGTTCATCACGAGGTATTCCCGCAGCAGCCATCTCTTCCTCAAGTCTTCGAGCCGCGTTTCTTCTAGTATTCATCTCCTATAACCAAAACACAAGGTTCAGGCGAAAGCATATACGACGTACATTCTAGGGGCACGATATGGATTTCCAACAATGAGAATGATTCCTAATTATCAAATAAGTTCCTATTCATAAGTGTGGCGCGCTTCACAATTATGAATACAAACTTAAATAACGTGGTTGAGAGAGAGACGTTAACATCAAGGATATTCAACCTCATGCTCGGATACCAAGTTTGTCACATCCGGGTTTACCCCCAAAACGTAACCGGCGTCGTCATCCTCTCGGAGGACTAAGACAAGCCTCTTAGCTTTGTCATAGCATTCATCGACTAAAAATCAGAAAGAATTAAAAACTTTTTATCTAAAACTACTCGGAGGTTTACATAGACCTCTACATACACATAATTATATATATCAAGTACACATAGACTTGTTCATATACGAAGATTACTTAGTCTTCTACTTTTATTTCATACACTTATATATTTAGAAAATAATAGTCATAAAACTGTCTCATCTCATAAACCATCTATCGATTACAATAAGTCTTGGGCATAGCCCTACATCAAATGAAAGAAGCCGCATATAGGCTGTCTACTACATCGTCTTAACAGAATAATAGAATCAACATAGAATCATAGTAACTTCACATCATAAAAGAGAGATATCGGCCACGTCCTCGAGAGAGTGAGGACCTACCACTTGGATGGAAAAATACCCAAGTCTTCCTTCCTAGCAATTTGGATCAAGCTCAACGACCCGAACCTAAAATGTTTGGGAAAAGGGAAAGAAAAGGGATTAGTACTCCACATGTACTAAGTATGGAATCTCATATACAATTACCAATCCAATATATTCAAAAAGGAATATTTATGAAAACATAATAGACTACATATGCAAGTAAACCATAGCAAAGCAAAGCATACTAATGATAACCTTCAATAAGTCACAAGTGCAATGATCAAGTAAAATTACCATATCTCCTACTCAATCAAGTAACCTACCAAGACTACCATTAGCAATTTACTTACCAACATACTCTTCATGTCATGATACATCCTTTTTCAAGCAAAGACAACAACATTATATTCATAAGCATGTTACTCAACATACAAACCATTTACATCATACTATCGCTTTACATATATAATATTGACCTCTCAAAGTTCCTATCAAGGCAAACTAGTGCAAGGCGTAGGTAGCGTCCCATACCCCTACCTAAGCTATAGCGAACCTCTCAAGTTACTTTGATTAGCCTATACCTTATTCATTCATTTAGTTTAGGGAACGTTTGCCTTAACCGACATAGACCACATAATCGAATGTGGAATCCGGTGTCATGAAACCTTACACCGATGGAAGGTGGTCTACCGGCCAAGGTAGAACCTAACGTGAACATAGCTATCTAGGTGGATCCACTAGCTAGTATCCTATGGTGGCAACATAGTTAATGGAGCTTGGGGGAAAGAACCACGGACATATCAACTCTACACCCTACTCGGGTCATGAGGCTATCCACCCCGTGAGGACCGTAATGAACCCTGCCTTCCTTTTTACAAGAAAGTGTCACCCCTCACATACAAGCTCACTCGGTGCTAAGCTAAGTTCCCTTTTATAGACGAGTATTTAACCTTTATTAACCATCTTAACTCAGTTAGATAGTAGGGTCAAGCCCTTTGCATAACCATCATTGTAGCTCAATAAGAATTGTATGAGAATTAGTCCTTTCATTAACAATTCATATAGGTGAAGTCAACCCTCGTACATCTCATCATAATAGGGCACATCGTACAACTTCCCTATGTTACATTACACCTAGCAACCTCACAACCAACCTAAGCATATAAGTTCATATATCATATCAACTTATCACATCAATCAAAGCATACTTCAACATAACATTATCACTTGATGACAATTAACCATAATTTGAAGTAAAGGCTAGGATCATCAAGACTTACCAATACTCCTCCCTAGTCCATCAATAAAGGACCATACCATTAACCCATAGATCAACCAATCTTAGATCATCACGTCAATGTAATTCAATAATAAATCACAAGAACTAATCAAGGAGAAGCACTATACTATGAAGCAATACTACATCAAAGCTTAGTAACATGATCTCAAGTGTATCTTCTTAACTTAGATTCAATATTCAAGAACATAGGTGTGAAGAACTTCAATTCATCATAATAGACCCATAATCAATGCAATGACAATCATTAAAGACCATTTAACTAATTAGGAGATCAATTCTATCAAACTCAACCTAATCCATATCAATTCTACATTTAGGGTTAAGGGTTAGGGGACATCACCCACAATCTAGATCAAACTACATCAATTCGCCATAGTCAAGTTACAATTCATGATAATCTATTCATTCTAACCCAAGGAATACCTAATTAACTCAATTCACATGATCAAATTCGGATTTGGATGAAACCCATAAGAAACTCAACTTTTTGGAAAAAGCTTTGAAGGAACCCTTTGAGGAAAGAATCTCAAAGGTGAATTAGATCCCATACCTTAAGGTTTGATGACGTTTTGATGGTGAATTTCGTGCTAATCCAGCCCCCAATGATCTCCCCAAGTTGATCTCCAATGGAGTCTTCCAATAGAGAGAGAAAGTAGAGAGAAGGAAGAGAGTTTTGTTTTTGAGAGAATGATTAGGCTAATGAGGGTTGGGTATTTATAGTGGGGTTTTAAGTCACTTAATTAGTCTCTCTTAAACCCCTAATTACCCCTAAGACACTTAATTAATTAACTAACTAAAAAGTAACTTTTCCAAAACTGCCACAGACCTTCCACGATGGATCCCCGACGACGGTCCGTCGTGGGCGTGGCGGACTGACATCCCTCCGTCCTGCACATCCGTCACGTTGGTCAGAGACTTGTGCAGGCGGAGGCTTTATCCCCAAGCGCACGACGGTTCCACGACGACGAACCGTCGTGGCCGTGACAGACTGGCTTCCCTCCGTCTTGCACATCCGTCACGCTGGTCAGAGACTTGTGAAGGCGGAGGAAAAGTCCAAGCGCTAAGGCTGGCACGACGGAGGCCTCGACGTCCCGTCGCGCCTGTGACGCCCCGTCATGGGGTCCGTCATGCCCTGCTGCTTTAAGGGTCCTCCTCGAGGGTCCTTGTTTGGTCCTTGGGGAGTCGTCCCCTGACTTTTCCAACATGATACCATCCCACACAATATTTTACACCTATAGTTACAACCGTTTACCAAATTCCAACTCTTTAACTAGGTTAAATCAAAAGGACACTCTAGCCCTCTTATGAACCAATTTGCCGGACGTTTAAGAGTTTCGGTTCCAACACCACTTCAAAGACTCTAAATATGCCTAATTGGCTAGGAACACTGGTTTAGATCCTAAGGAGTTCATTTAAGTCTTATCACATGACCTCGATATTTCAAAATGTTACATTATGGACTCGTATAGTTGCTGGTCATGGACAATGACAAGAAGGTCCAGTTGCAGGTACTAGTGGTGTAGATAGATCAGCTTGAACACGGATACGTGATTTTCTTAACTTGGACCCTCCGTCATTCACCGGGGTAGATCCTAATGATGATCCGCAAAACTTTATAGATCAGATCAAACAAACTTTAGATATTATGCATGTAAGTGGTAAATAAGCACTTGAGCTAGAAGCATATATATTTAAGCAAAAGGACTTAAATCTGAACATATGGCACCACTACTTGTATGGAGTTCATGTTGACATATACACTGATCACAAAAGCTTGCGATATATATTTAAGCAAAAGGACTTATGTCACGACCCGAAAGCACCCCCTAACTGTTAGGGAAAACCTTTGAATCATGACCGGGCGTACTTGACCCCTTTGGGGTCTCGTACAAGCCCTCTAACTAGTATTCATAACATAAAGCATGAAAAGTAGTGCGGAATTAAAACTTTTCACGATAATAATAAATAAAGGAGTCTTTTCATAAATACTAGGAAATCTTATCGTCACAAGCCAACTTAAAGACACGACTTAGAATCTTAGGGACACGGCCCTTTACAATAGAGTAAATACATTTTAAGTCTTAATAAGGAAACTAAGAAACATAAAACTATGTCCTCGAATATATGAGTGCCCAATTCTTGAGAGATAGAATTCCCAAGCTTCAACTTCGATCCTCCAAAGGCTTCCAACCTATACTCATAAGGTATATAAAAGTATGGGGTTAGTACAACAATGTACTAAGTATGGCATATGCAAATAAACATACAAAAAGGGACATTTTAGTAAGAATAGCTTTTCATGCAATTCAAGTATGTCATTCATGAATCTAGAAACAACCAACATAAGAATCGACAATCAACACTTTATGGCAACTTTACCAAACCTTAGAGCAATCAAAAGGAACATTTTAATGAACTTACTAAACTTACAATAAAAATTGAATAAAACATCATAGTGAACATTTTGGATCCTTATAATGAAGACCTTACAGTGAATGGCACGGTCCAAGTCATATGAACTCTTTTTCCTTTGAAGTTGCCCTAACCCAAGGTTATCCTAAGACTCCCTAAGGTGAGCTAAGAATGGATTTTCATTACACCTCCCTTCAAATCACACCAAAGCGACCTTTAAAACTACCAAATCTTAGGCTTACTTCGTTGGAAATCAAATCCACGCCCTTGGCTAACATATGCAAAACACTCATGGAAATATATAGGTCACACCAAGTGCAATGTGAGAGTAGCATCCCATACTACCACTCCCACTTAGTACTCCTAATGGATTCCATTTACTCAAGTACTCCACAATAATCATCCACAACGCTACACCATAATACTCATTCACACGGATTTCATGAAGGTACTCTTCTCCCATAGTAGGTATAGGTCACACCAAGTGCAATGTGAGAGTAGCATCCCATACTACTACTCCCAATCAATGCTCCTACTCGGTAACTAATGTGGATTGAGCACTTCACGACATACATACATAAATTCAACCATATACAAGATAATTAGTTTCAAATCAATTCTTTGTGGGAGTTAGCTTAACCGACAAAGACCATGAGAGCTAGACATGGAATCCCGATATTAACCCTTATCGGATGAGGGATCCTTACTTGCCTAGTGTAAGGTCATGCTTCTTAGCATTTACATGGCTTTTCCAATAGCTACACCTATGCGAGCACATAGTTAAGGGATAAAGAGATTGCTACTAAGTAACTCACTCTCTACTAACAAGGAGTACTCATCTTAAGAGGTACTTTAGATTATAACATCTCAACTCACAAAGTGTAATCCACCTCCCCTTCATATCCTCTCGGTGCTAGGCATAACTCTCCACGGATTTCTCAACATAATATTCTATCTTAGAAAGCTCACTAAGAATGGAGATGTTGCTACTAGACACTACATCTCAACTCACAAAGTGTGTCCACCCCAAGATTCCCCTCTTTGCTCAACTTGGCATAATACAAATCTTAAAAGAGTGTGTCTTTGTACATGTGCACACCTTGAATATAAGCATCATCTCATTATCATCAAGTTCTACTCATACTTTAACCTTGATTCATCAAGTTACACACACTACATGCTTCTCATAGTCATATACTTCATTTAGACATAAACTAGGTCAATCATTCAATTCAAGCTATACAAAACACAATACAAGACCCATTTCAATATATCTTTATTTAACATATTAAACCTTCAAAGTTACCTACTCAACACATACTAAACATCATCAAGTTCATCAATTAGCACCGCCACCCATAAGGTGGACCATACCACTCAAATAGCAATTCATAATAAGAACTATACATGACAACTCATCAACAAATCAAACCATCATTACCCAAAAGCAATTTATCAATATTTCACCATATGAAGGCCCTTAGGGCAGTAGCTACACCAACATGACATACACAAGAAGACCCAAGTTCATACCCTACTCAAATCATGCTCACATAACCCATTTTTAAGTCAAAAGTTGAAGTATGAATAAACAAGAGTTTCATGGAGTTTTAACATCAAAATCATCAATTCAAACCATGATAAATACATTTAAACCATTAGAACTTAAATACAAGAAGACCCATACTAGAAATCAAAGTTAGAAGAAGTTTGAGTTTAGAAACCCTTTTGAAAACCATTTTGGAAATTGGTTTCTTGAATGAAAAGATATTCAAGAATGGATACCTAACCTTTAAGAGAAGGAAATCCACTAATTTTGATGAAGAACAAGTCCAAAGCATCCCTCCTTTCCCTCCTTGAGCCTTGGCTTCAATGGAGTCTTGGAGAGAGTTTCTTTAGAGAGAGAGAGTGATGAATTTAGAAGTGAGGGGGTCTTGTCTAGGTCTAGGGTTTAAAACTCATTTAATATACCCAAAAATCTCTTCACAAACCATCCAAACTCTTATTTAGACGTGGGGTGAATTTACAAGTTCACCCCTAACTTGGCAGAAAAATCTGCGCACAGGGACGGGCTTGCGTCGACCTGCTTGTGACGGGGCATCACGGGTGCAACGGCCCATCCTGACCATCCGTTGCAAACTTCAGAGGCTTTACAAGGGTCCCATCCACACCCTTGAACAAGTCCCCCACGACGGAACCTTGTGACGGGGCGTCACAGCCATGACTGGCCGTCGACTGCTCCGTCGCCAAGGCTGCCTGGGACAGCCTGCTTACCAGGTTTTGGGTCCTTCCTCAAGGACCCTTAGATGGTCCTCGGGGATAATTTCCCGGACGTTTCCAACACAAATATGATCATCTATAAGTTTAACACCTCTCACATGAATTTCATCCAAAACGAACACATAAAACTCGACGAAACTCGCCTAGACGTACAAGGTCGACTCAAGGCATATCTTTCAAATGCCTTGGACGTTCTTGGTCGTTTGACCTCCAAACTTCATGAAACTTTGCACACTGCCTAAGAACACTAAAATAATTCCGTTTAACTTAAATTCAACTCAAGAAACAATCACGAGGCTCTAGTTCACCTTAGTTCATTTTGGGGCGTTATAACTTAAATCTGAGGCAGCGAAGGTGGCTGGAGCTATTAAAAGATTATGACATTGACATCTTATATCATCCCGGTAAAGCTAATGTAGTAGCTGATCATTTAAGCCGTAAAATAATGGCAAGCACTTATGGAAAGTCTGTGGAAAGACAAGGAATGACTAAGGATCTGTCGCAACTAGCGAACTTGGGCGTTCGCCTTCTTGAATCTCAAGACAAAGGGGTTATTGTGCAAAATGCGGCAGAATCCTCATTAGTAGTGGAAGTGAAAGAGAAGCAGTACACTAATCCAATTCTTTTACAACTTAAAAAGAATGTACTACATGGTATGACAAAGGCATTTTAGCTTAAGCAAGACGGAGTACTTTGATGTCAAAACTGATTTTGTGTACCTAATATAGATGAACTAAGAAAGAGGATCATGATGGAAACACATAATTCAAGATACTTTGTTCATCCGGGGTCAACTAAAATGTATCATGACTTGAAAGAAATGTGTTGGTGGGGGGACATGAAGAAGAACATTGCAGAATTCGTGGCTCAGTGTCCAAATTGTTAATAGGTAAAAGTAGAATACCAAAATCCGAGAGGTTACATGCAGCGTATAGAACTTCCAATTTGGAAATGGGGCATGATCAACATGGATTTTGTCACTGGTTTGCCTCGCTCATTCCGAGAGTTTGACTCCATATGGGTAATAGTTGATAGACTCCATATGGGTAATAGTTGATAGACTTACCAAAGCAGCACACTTCTTGTCGGTGAAGACTACTTATACAGCAAAAGAGTATGCGAGGTTGTACATTAAAGAGATAGTTCGACTACATGGAGTAACAATCTCTATAATAGCTGATAGAGGAGCTCAATTCACTGCAAATTTTTGGAAGTCATTCCAAAAGAGTTTGGCAACACAAATGAATTTAAGTACAACCTTTCATCCTCAAACGGATGGCCAGGCATAACGTACAATTCAGACACTTGAGGATATGTTGTGATCTTGTATATTAGATTTCAAGGGTAGTTGGGATGATCACCTACAACTTATTGAATTTGCTTATAACAATAGCTACCATTCAAGCATTAAAATGACACCTTATGAAGCTTTATATGGTCGAAAGTGTAGATCACCAATTGGCTGGTTCAAAATAGGTGAAACTACCTTATTGGCCCGATCTTGTTCATCAAGCTGTGGAGAAAGTCAAAGTGATAGAGCAGCGGCTAGAAATAGCTCAAAGTCGACATAAATCATACGCGGATATTAGAAGGAGAGGACTAGAATTTTCTATAGGGGATTGGGTGTTCTTGAAGGTGTCTCCAATGAAAGGGGTAATGAGGTTTTGTAAAAAGGAAAAGCTGAGTCCACGCTATATAGGGCCATATAAGATTATTCGAAAAGTAGGCCAAGTAGCATATGAGTTGGAGCTACCACAAGAACTTTCATCAGTTCACCGGTGTTTCATGTCTCAATGCTTCAAAAATGCATAGGTGACCTATCTCGTATTACTCCTACTGAAGATGTACAAGTTGCGGGAGATCTCACTTATGAAGAAGTACCCATTGCTATTCTGGATCGACAAGTTAGAAAGTTAAGAAATAAAGAAGTAGCTTCTGTAAAAGTACTATGGAGAAACCAACAAGTAGAAGAAGTTAAATGGGAAGCAGTAGAAGCAATGAAATTGAAGTATCCTCACCACTTCCACACTGGTGGGAACGATCAAAATGTTAGTGGAGGCGTTGACAAGTAAGTATAAGTTTATATGTTAAATGTGATTAATAGTAGTTCTAACTTAGGCTTGAACTTCTTTAGGCTGGACAACCTTGCTAACATTCGAGGACGAATATTTCAAGGGGGGAAGGATGTAACGGTCTGTATTATGTATATGCTAGTTCTATTCATGTTATACTTGACATAGACTTATAGTGTAGGTGAGGGATCATGTTTCTTATATGATTAGTGTTGGTTTAAACTAGCTTGGAAGGTGATGTAATTACTTGCACGTTTCAGCATATGTATTGCAAGTTAACTTCGACGGAAAGTATTTAAGTAAATATAGTAAGGTGGTAATTGAACTTAAAGTTGAAAGTTAAGTGCTAAGTTGAAGAAAAGGGATTCACATTCAGAAATTGAAATAAAATAATTGAGCTGCTTGCTTGGCTTAATTGAGCTAGCAACTGCATCACCTACTTGAGCTATAATATAGTTAATGGGCCCAAGTTTGATGGACCAGATTTAGGCTTATATTAATGGGCTCACTTGAAGCCCAAACCTATTAAATAAAAAAAATATGAATGAAAGAAAGCCCAGCAGCCACATCTGCCAATTGGCCCATTATGGATAAAGCCCAAGTGAAACTAAGTAGGTGCATCACCTACTAAGACTTTTTTTTACCATGTGATTGGGCCAAGTGTGTACAACCTACTTGCATTAATCTGGCCCAAGTTGAATAAAAGAAAAAAGGGAAAATGGACAGCCAAGGCCCAATAATCTTAAGTCCAAAATGGCCCATGTTAAAAGTCCAAGTAGGTGGGTCAGCTACTTGACAATATATGGCCCAAAATTGGCCAAGAAAGTCGGCCATAGCACCTCCCTTTTATAAGGATAAAGATCAAGTCTTTTTCTTCATTTTAAACTTGCAAAATTTTTAAATTCCTTAAGTTTCTTTCTTGGTCTCTCTTGGCTTCAATAAGCAGCCCTAAAACACCTTAGGGTTCTTCAGTATTGTCTCATTTTCAAGTAAAAGTTTGAAGGAGAGTTTGAATTCTTGAAGTACAAGTTTAGAGGAAAAATTTCCAGAATTAAGGTTAGACTACAACCCATTTGTTTTCCTCTCTTTGAATACATGTTTGGAGTGGAGAATGTTGTATATATTTATCAAGAATTCATGGATTGTGATAAATCCTTGAGTCAATATTCTCCTATTATGTTGAAAGATTTGAGATTGATAGTGGCTGCCTTATGAATATTGTTGTTGAGGGCAGCTTGTGTATATTGGGAGAGGATGTATGAAGTTGTATTAATGTGTAGAGGAAGGGTGTGGGGGTTCACTGTTTGTGTAAGGATTGTATGGGCCTGCTTTGCGTCAAATATTTTAGCTACTATTTTCGAGGGCCTTAATGTGATTAGCTGCTGACGTTAGCTTAATCATAACTTATGTTGTAGATTAGCACCCAAAAAGGAAGGCTGAATCGTGATGGTGGTATTGGTGAGAAATAAGCTATGTAAGGCTATTCGATTCCATATTCCTTGGCATGAAATCTGACACATGTGATTAATATCAATGAAGTGAATCTCCTAAGTTCTATTCCTAGTAAAAGTAACAATAGCAGTGTATTTACTCCAAATAGCTAATTATATCCCTCCCCCCATCCTAAGTACATAGAACTACTTCATTATATGTTCACTACTCTATACTTGTGTAATTATCCCCCTTGTGCTGTTATAGAAATGGTATTTGCAAAAGAAAGTTTGGTGAATCCCTCTCCTAGTCAATTGAAGTCAATTGTGCCATTAATCTCTTAAAGTAATGTGTTGATGTTACATAGTCCTTATGTCATTGTTACTGCCTCAATGTTTTATTTTTCATGTCTTCTACTACTGGTCCGTATTTCCATATCTCCAAGATGATTATGACCACAAAAACAATATCTCAAAAGTGTTATGATTATTCAAAGAACAATCCCAAAAGAGTTCTGAACTAATAAACAACAATCTCAAAGATTAAAGAATCTAAGTGAAGAAATTTTTATAATTGCGGGTGGCAGCCCAGGGGCGAGAGCCTAGCAAGGATCGATCCCTATCGGTATAGAAGGGTGGCAGCTCAGGGGAAAAAGTCTAGCATGGGCCGATCCCAAATTGTGTAATTATGAGGACCGCATCCCAAGGGTTAAAATGCCTAGCATGGGTCATCCTCTTTTACCACAAATCAGTTGGTCACTTGTATCACATGCCCTACAAAGATTATAACGTATAGAAAAGTAAAGGAAAGAACCTAACTTACATGATCTCACAAGAGTAAATAAAGGTGGTCTTCTCTCCTAATCTATTCACTCATATGTTGCTACTTGATTTCATTTGAACTCTCGTATTACATATGCTATTGCCTTACATATTAAGTACATTTTTCATACTGACGTCCCTTATCGGGGACGCTGCATTTCATGCTGCAGGCACAGGTACTCCAGCTAGTAGACCTCCTCAGTAGGAGCACACGACACTCTGCTACTTTTTGTGAGCTCAAAGTTGTTTCGGAGCTTTATTGAGTCCTTGGTAAATTCATTTTGGTATTGTGGTAAGGCGGGGTCTGTCCCGACCTACTCTAGTCTTCTATCTTTTATAGGCTTTGTAGACGCATGTACATGGTTCAGTTGTGTCTTAAGGAGTTGTGGCCTCAACGGCCAAGTCTTGTATATAACTTTTGGATTTACTTATGTTGGTTTGCTTCACTGCGTCGTAGGTGAACTTGTCACAATTGTTATAGTTATATGCATAGTAAGAATAGGTTACTGGTTGGTTCTCTCGAGCCTTTAGGGCATCGAGTGCCTGTCCATCTTAATTGGTTTTGAGGCGTGAGACCCCCCTTCCTTGTACTTTTTGGTTTAATTAATGATAAGGCCTAGGGGTGTTGCTCAGCCCCTACCTCTCCAAGGGTAGTTCAACAATAAAACATAGATATTACAACTCAAATCCTTAACCCAAACCCTAAAACCTATAAAACAAACTAAACCCTAACCCTAACCCTAACATTAAACCTAGCCCTAACCCTACCAAAAACCCAAAACCCCAAGCCCAAAATACCAAAACCAAAATATTAAATACTAAACCATTGATATTAAACCTCAAATCCTAAACCCTATGTAACGACCTGTATTATGTATATGCTAGTTCTATTCATGTTCTACTTGACATTGACTTATAGTGTAGGTGAGGGATCATGTTTCTTATATGATTAGTGTTGGTTTAAACTAGCTCGGAAGGTGATGTAATGCCTTGCATGTTTCAGCATATATATTGCAAGTTAACTCCGACGGAAAGTATTTAAAAACAGTAATGTGGTAATTGAGATTAAAGTTGAAAGTTAAGTGCTAAGTTGAAGAAAAGGGATTAACATTTAGAAATTGAAATAAAATAATTGAGCTGCTTGCTTGGCTTAATTGAGCTAGCAACTGCATCACCTACTTGAGCTATAATATAGTTAATGGGCCCAAGTTTGATGGACCAGATTTAGGCTTATATTAATGGGCTCACTTGAAGACCAAACCTATTAAATAAAAAAAATGTGAATGAAAGAAAACACAACAGCCAAATCTGCCAATTGGCCCATTATGGATAAAGCCCAAGTGAAACTAAGTAGGTGCATCACCTACTAAGAATTTTTTTTACCATGTGATTGGGCCAAGTGTGTACCACCTACTTGCATTAATCTGGCCCAAGTTGAATAAAAGAACAAAGGGAAAATGGACAGCCAAGGCCCAATAATCTTAAGTCCAAAAAGGCCCAAGTTAAAAGGCCAAGTCGGTGGGTCACCTACTTGACAATATATGGCCCAAAATTGGCCAAGAAAGTCGTCCATAGCACATCCCTTTTAAAAGGAGAAACATCAAGTCTTTTTCTCCATTTTAAACTTTCAAATTTTTTAGATTCCTTAAGTTTCTTTCTTGGTCTCTCTTGGCTTCAATAAGCAGCCCTAAAACACCTTAGGGTTCTTGAGTATGTCTCATTTTCAAGTAAAAGATTGAAGGAGAGTTTGAATTCTTGAAGTACAAGTTTAGAGGATAAATTTCCAGAATTAAGGTAAGACTACAACCCATTTGTTTTCCTCTCTTTGAATACATGTTTGGAGTGAAGAATGTTGTATATATTTATCAAGAATTCATGGATTGTGATAAATCCTTGAGTCAATATTCTCCTATTATGCTGAAAGATTTGAGATTGATAGTGGCTGCCTTATGAATATTGTTATTGAGGGCATCTTGGGTATCTTGGGAAAGGATGTATGAAGTTGTATTAATGTGTAGAGGAAGGGTGTGGTGGTTCACCGCTTGTGTAAGGGTTATATAGGCCTACTTTCCGTCAAATATTTTAGCTACTGTTTTCAAGGGCCTTAATTTGATTAGCTGCTGACGTTAGCTTAATCATGACTTATGTTGTAGATTAGCACCCAAAAAGGAAGGCTGAATCGTGATAGTGGTATTGGTCAGAAAATAAGGTATGTAAGGCTATTCGATTCCATATTCCTTGGCATGAAATCTGACACCTGTGTTTAATATCAATTAAGTGAATCTCCTAAGTTCTATTCCTAGTAAAAGAAACAATAGCAGTGTATTGACTCCAAATAGCTAATTATATCCCTCCCCTATCCTAAGTACATAGAACTACTTCATTATATGTTCACTACTCTATACTTGTGTATATATCCCCCTTGTGCTGTAATTGAAATGGTATTTGAAAAAGAAAGTTTGGTGAATCCCTCTCCTAGTCAATTGAAGTCAATTGTGTCATTAAGCTCTTAAAGTAATGTGTTGATGTTACATAGCTCCTTATGTCATTGTTACTGCCTCAAAGTATTATTTTTCATGTCTTCTACTACTGGTCCGTATTTCCATATCTCCAAGATGATTATGACCACGAAAACAATATCTCAAAAGTCTTATGATTATCGAAAGAACAATCCCAAAAGTGTTCGAAACTAATAAACAACAATCTCAAAGATTAAAGAATCTAAGTGAAGAAATTTGTATAATTGTGGGTGGCAGCCCAGGTGAGAGAGCCTAGCATGGGTCGATCCCTATCAGTATAGAAGGGTGGAAGCTCAGGTCCGAAAGCCTAGCATGGGCCGATCCCAAATTGTGTAATTATGAGGACCGCATCCCAGGGGTTAAAATGCCTAGCATGGGTCATCGATTTAGTGTCTATTGTTTGGGTTTTGGTAGTTTGGGCTTGGGGTGTAAGGTTTATGGTAGGGTTAGGGTTAGGATTAATGTTAGGGTTAGGGTTAGGGTTTAGGTTACTTTTGGGTTTTAGGGTTTGGGGGTTAAGGATTTGAGTTGTAATATCTTTGTTTAGCATTTAACGTTAGGGTTTTGGTATTTTTGGCTTTGAGTTTAGCGTATAGGGTTTAGGGTTAGGGTTAAGGATATGGTTAGGGTTAGGGTTCGAGTTAGGGAAAGGGTTAGTGTTAGGGTTTAAGTTTTTTTTTTTAGTTTTAGGTTTTGGTGTGTAGGATTTTTGGTTTAAAATCTATGGTTTAGTGTTTAATGTTTAGGTTTTGATATTTTGGGCTTGAGGTTTCAGGTTAAAGGTTTAGGGTTAGGGTTTGGGTTAGGGTTAGGGTTTAGTTTTTTTTTAGGTTTTAGGGTTTGTGGTTTAGGATTTGAGATTTAAAATCAATGGTTTAGTTTTTAAGGTTTGAGTTTTCGTATTTTGAACTTAGGGTTTTTTTCTTGGACTTATGGTTTAGGGTTTCGGTTAGGGTTAGTGTTAGGATTAGGGTTAGGGTGTAGTTTTTTTTTAGGTTTTATGGTTCAAGGTTTAGCATTTGAGGTTTAAAGTCTATGGTTAGTATTTAATGTTTGGGTTTTGATATTTTGGGCTTAGGGTTTCGGGTTTATGGTTAATAGTTAGGATTAGGGTTAAGGTTAGGGTTAGGGTTAGGGTAAGGGTTAGGGTTTTTGTTTTTTTAGGTTTTTGGGTTTAGGGTTTAGAATTTGAGCTTTAATATCAATGCATTAGTGTTTAATGTTTGAGTTTTTGTATTTTGGGCTTGGGGTTTAGGATTTATGGTAGGGTTAGAGTTAGGGTTAGGGTTTAGGTTGTTTTTAGGTTTTAGAATTTGGGGTAAGGATTTGAGTTGTAATATCTATGGTTAAGTGTTAAATGTTAGGGTTTTGGTATTTTTTGCTTTGGATTTAGGGTTTAGGGTTTAGGGTTAGGGTAAAGGATAAGGTTAGTGTTAGGGATAGGGTTAGCGTTAGGGTTTAGTTTTTTTTTAGGTTTTAGATTTTGGGTTTAGGATTTTTGGTTTAAAATCTATGGTTTATTATTTAATGTTTCGGTGTAGGTATTTTGGGATTAATTTTTCGGGTTAATGGTTTAGGGTTAGGTTTAGGGTTAAGGTTAGGGTTAGGGTTAGGGTTAGGTTTTAGATTGTTTTAGGTTTTAGGGTTTGTGGTTTAGAATTTGAGGTTTAAAATCTATGGTTTAGTGATTAATGTTTGGGATTTTGTATTTTGGACATAGGTTGTTTTTTGTCTTAGGGTTTGGGTTTAGGGTATAGGGTTAGAGTTAGGGTTAGGATTAGGGTTAGGGTGTATTGTTTTTTTAGGTTTTATGGTTCAGGGTTTAGCATTTGATGTTTAAATCTATGGTTTAGTATTTAATGTTTGGGTTTTGGTATTTTGGGCTTAGTGTTTTGGGTTTTGGGATTAGGGTTAGGGTTAGGGTTAAGGTTGGTTTAGGGTTAGGGTTAGGGTTTTGGGTTTTCTTAGGTTTTTGGGTTTAGGATTTATGATTTGAGATTTAATATCAATGGTTTAGTGTTTAATGTTTGGATTTTGATATTTTGGGTTTGGGGTTTAGGATTTATGGTAAGGTTAGGGTTAGGGTTAGGGTTTAGGTTGTTTTTTAGTTTTTTAGTTTGGGGTTACGGATTTGAGTTGTAATATCTATGGTTTAGTGTTCAATGTTTGGGTTTCGATATTTTGGGCTTTGGGTTTAGGGTTAGGGTTAAGGATAGGGTTAGGGCTCGGGTTCGGGTTCGGGTTCGGGTTTAGTGTTTTTTAGGGCTTAGGGATTGTGGTTTAGGATTTGAGGTTTATAATCAATGGTTTAGTGTTTAATGTCTGGGTTTTTGTATTTTAGACTAAGGTTTTTTTTCGACTTAGGGTTTAGGTTTAGGGTGTAGGTTCTTTTTAGGGTTTTTAATTCAAGGTTTAGCATTTGAGGTTTAAAATCTATTGTTTAGTGTTTAATATTTGAGTTTTTGTATTTTGGAATTCGGGTTTAGGGTTTATAGTATGGTTAGTGTTAGGGTTCATGTGAGTTAGGGTTAGGTTTTGGGTTGTTTTTTAAGTTTTAGGGTTTGGGGTTATTTGAGTTGTAATATGTATTGTTTAGTGTTTAATGTTAGGGTTTTTGTATTTGGGCATTGGGTTTAGGTTAGGGTTAAGGATAGGGTTATGGTTATGGTTAGGGTTAAGGTTACGGTTAGGGTTTAGGGTTAAGGTTAGGGTTTAGTTTTTTTTTAGGTTTTAGGGTTTGGGTTAAGGATTTGCGTTGTAATATTTATGGCTTAGTGTTCACTGTAAGGGTTTTGGTATTTTGGACTTTGAGTTTAGGGTTTAAGGTTTAGGGTTACGGTAAAGGATAGGGTTAGGGTTAGGGTTTAGGTTTTTTTAGGTTTTAGGGTATGTGGTTTAGGATTTGATGTTTAAAATCTATGGTTTAGTGTTTAATGTCTAGGTTTTCGTAATTAGGATTTTTTTATTTTGCGCTTAGGGTTAAGGATTTATGGTAGGGTTCGGGTTCGGGTTAGGATTTAGGTTGTTTTATAGGTTTTTGGGTTTGGGGTTAAGGATTTGAGTTGTAATATCTAGGTTTAGGGTTCAATGTTAGGGTTTTGGTATTTTGGACTTTGGGTTTAGAGTTTAGGATTTATGGTTTGGGGTAAGGATATGGATAGGGTTAGGATTCGGGTTCGGGTTCGGGTTTAGTGTTATTTTTAGGTTTTAGGGTTTCTGGTTTAGGATTTGAGGTTTAAAATCTATGGTTTAGTGTTTAATGTTTGGGTTTTTCGTATTTTGGACTTAGGGTTTAGGGTTAGGGTGTAGATTTTTTTTAATATGGTTCATGATTTAGCATTTGAGGTTTAGCATCTATTGTTTAGTATTTAATGATTGGGTTTTGCTATTTTGTGCTTAGGGTTTCGGGTTTATGATCTAGAGTTAGGATTCGGGTTAATGTTAGGGTTAGGGTTAGGGTTAATGTTTTGGGTTCTTTTAGATTTTTGGGTTTAGGGTGTAAAATTTGACGTATTAATGGTTTAGTGTTTATTGTTTGGGTTTTGGTATTTTGGGCTTGGGATCTAAGGTTTATGGTAGGGTTAGGGTTAGGGTTAATGTTAGGGTTAGGGTTAGAGTTTAGGTAATTTTTAGGTTTTAGGGTTTGGGGGTTAAGAATTTAAGTTGTAATATCTATGGTTTAGCGTTTAACGCTAGGGTTTTGGTATTTTTGGCTTTGAGTTTAGGGTATAGTGTTTAGGGTTAGGGTTAAAGATAGGGTTAGGGTTAGGGTTCTTGTAAGGAAAAGGGTGGTTAGGATTTAAGGTTTTTTTTAGTATTAGGTTTTGGGGTTTAGGATTTTTGGTTTAAAATCTATGGTTTAGTGTTTAATGTTTGGGTTTTGGTATTTTGGGCTTGGGGTTTCGGGTTAATGGCTTAGGGTTAGGGTTAGGGTTAGGGTTTAGTTTTTTTTAGGTTTTAGGGTTTGTGGTTTAGGATTTGAGATTTAAAATTAATGGTTTAGTTTTTAAGGTTTGGGTTTTTGTATTTTGAAATTAGGGTTTTTTTTTGGACTTACGGTTTAGGGTTTTGGTTTTGGTTAGGGTTAGGATTAGTGTTAGGGTGTAGGTTTTTTTTTAGGTTTTATGATTCAGGGTTTAGCATTTGAGGTTTAAAATCTATGTTTAGTATTTAATATTTGGGTTTTGATATTTTGGGCTTAGGGTTTCGGGGTTATGGTTGGTTTATAGTTAGGGTTAGGGTAAAGGTTAGGGTTAGGGTTAGGGTTAGGGTTAGGGTTAGGGTATCACGCCTCAAATTCCATTAAGACAGATAGGCACCCGATGCCCTAAAGTCCCGAGAGAACCAACTTGTAACCCGTTCTTACTATGCATATAAATATAACAATCATGACAAGTTCACATAGGATGCAGCGATACAAACCAACATAAGTAGACTCAAAAATTTTATACATGACTTGGTCGTTGAGGACATAACTCCATTAGACACAACTGAACTATGTACATACGTGTACAAAGCCTCTAAGAAGATAGAAGACCTAGAGTAGGCTGGGACAGACCTCGCCTTACCCTTAACTACGATACAATACCAAAATGAATTTACCAAGGACTCAGAAAAGCTCCGAATCAACCTGGAACTAACCAAAAGTAGCTGAGTGTCGTGTGCTCCTACAAAGGAGGTCTACTAGCTAGAGTACCTTTGCCTGCAGCATGAAATGCATCGTCCCCCGTGAGGGACGTCAGTACAAAAAAAATGTACTGAATATGTAAGGCAATAGCATATGTAATACGAGGGCTGAAATGAAATCAAGTACCAACATATGAGTGCATAGATCAGGAGAGAAGACCACATTTATTTACTCTTGTGAGATCATGTAAGTTACGTTCTTTCCTTTACTTTTCTGTATGTTATAATCTTTGTAGGACATGTGATACAAGTGACCAGCTGATCAGTGGTAGAAGAGGATGACCCATGCTAGGCATATTAACCCCTGGGATGTGGTCCTCATAATTACACAATTTGGGATCGGCCCATGCTAGGCTTTCTCCCCTGAGCTGCCACCCTTCTATACCGATAGGGATCGACCCATGCTAGGCTCTCGCCCCTGGGCTGCCTCCCGTAATTATACATTTTCTTCACTTAGATTCTTTAATCTTTGAGATTGTTGTTTATTAGTTCAAAACTCTTTTGGGGTTGTTCTTTGGATAATCATAACTCTTTTGAGATGTTGTTTTGGTGGTCATAATCATCTTGGAGATATGGAAATATGGACCAGTAGTAGAAGACATGAAAATAATACTTTGAGGCAGTAACAATGACATAAGGAGCTATGTAACATCAATACACTACTTTAAGAGCTTAGTGACACAATTGACTTCAATTGACTAGGAGAAGGATTCACCAAACTTTCTTTTGCAAATACCATTTCTATAACAGCACAAGGGTATAATTACACAAGTATAGAGTAGTGAACATATAATGAAGTAGTTCTATGTACTTAGGATTGGGGGGGGGGGATCTAATTAGCTATATGGAGTCAATACACTGCAATTGTTTCTTTTACTAGGAATAGAACTTAGGAGATTTACTTCATTGATATTAAATACAGGTGTCAGATTTCATGCCAAGGAATATGGAATCGAATAGCCTTACATACCTTATTTTCTGACCAATACCACTATCACAATTCAGCCTTCCTTTTTGAGTGCTAATCTAGAATATAAGTCATAATTAAGCTAATGTCAGCAGCTAATCATATTAAGGCCCTCGCAAATAGTAGCTAAAATATTTGACGGAAAGCAGGCCAATACAACCCTTACACAAACGGTGAACCAGCACACCCTTCCTCTACACATTAATACAACTTCATACATCCTCTCCCAATATACCCAAGCTGCCCTCAACAACAATATACATAAGGAAGCCACTATCGATCTCAAATCTTTCAGCATAATAGGAGAATATTGACTCAAGGATTTATCACTATCCATGAATTCTTGATAAATATATACAAAATTCTCCACTCCAAACATGTATTCAAAGAGAGGAAAACAAATGGGTTGTAGGCTTACCTTAATTCTGGAAATTTATCCTCTAAACTTGTACTTCAATAATTCAAACTCTCCTTCAAACTTTTACTTGAAAATGAGACATACTCAAGAACCCTAAGGTGTTTTAGGGCTTCTTGTTGAAGCCAAGAGAGACCGAGAAAGAAATTTAAGGAATCTTAAAATTTTGCAAGTTTAAAATTTAGAAAAAGACTTGATCTTTATCCTTTTAAAAGGGAGGTGCTATGGCCAACTCTCTTGGCCAATTTTGGGCCATATACTGTCAAGTAGGTGACCCACCTACTTGGACTTTTAACTTGGGCCTTTTTGGACTTAAGATTATTGGGCCTTGGCTGTCCATTTTCCCTTTTTTCTTTTATTCAACTTGGGCCAGATTAATCCAAGTAGGTGGTACACACTTGGCCCAATTACATGGTAAAACAAATTCTTAGTAGGTGATGCACCTACTTAGTTTCACTTGGGCTTTATCCATTTTGGGTCAATTGGTAGATTTGGCTACTGGGCTTTCTTTCATTCACCTTTTTTTATCTAATAGGTTTGGGTTTCAAGTGAGGCCATTAATATAAGCCTAAATCTGCTCCATCAAACTTGGACCCTTTAACTATATTATAGCTCAAGTAGATGATGCAGTTGCTAGCTCAATTAAGCCAAGCAAGCAGCTTAATTATTTTATTTCAATTTCTGAATGTTAATCCCTTTTCTTCAAATTAGCACTTAACTTTTAACTTTAAGCTCAAGTACCACCTTACTACACTACACCATTTTAGGTCTACAGCAACACTAATTTTGGACTACACTTGTAAAGTGTTCTAAAATAGCTTTGGGAACGCTTTTAAAGCATAGCCAAAATTTTTAACTTTAGCCTACAATAATATTGACAACACTTCAAAATTGTACTCTTTAATGGTATAAGCTACACTTTATAAGTGTTGTTACAATATGTTATAATTGGCAACACCTATTTACATATATGACCACACTTCTAAAATGTCCTATTTTTTTAATTGAAAAAACAACACCTTATAAGTGTTGCCTTAAAATTTTTCACTAAAGTATTATATTCCCTCCAATATTTTTAACTCTCCCTCCCATTTTTATTTGCCAAAAAAATAAACATTAATAAATCATAAAACATTATCTTTTTCAGCTTTCCCCTTTTGACTTCAATTTACACTTTCACACTTCTTTCACTAAACAACAAAGGAGATGATGAACAGCTAGAGAAGAGAAGTGAAGAGAGCTGAGACAGATTCTCTTCTATGATTTGGGAGAACAACACCCTGAAGAGTTGAAGTCATCGAAGAACTATGATGAAGAGTTGAAGATTTGAAGTCACTGATAGTTCAAGTCGTCTCTATGATAACATTTTCTTGAAGAGTAAGTCCAATTCTCTTTTCCGATGCATATTTCATCAAGCGTAAGTACTAAAATTGTCTTCCTGTTAGCTGAAGTGGTTGTTTCTTTGTTTTGTGTTTAGAAGGAATTGAATACTTTAGGGTTTTTGGCAAGATGATGAAATGAAGTTAAATAGTCTCTCTGTCACGCTTTTCTCTCCAATTTCTCTCTGAAGAAAAGGATTTCAGACTGATTTTGTTGGAATAGGGTTTATCAGGTAAGGACTTCTATTTTGAAGGTCTAAATTTTAGCTTAAGGGTTTGAATATTGTTGTGTTCTTATACGATTTTTGAGAGTGTGGCTATTATTATAGCTTCATTAGTTGATTTTTGTGAGTGTAGCTCGTATTTTTGCCTTCCTATATAAACCTCTTTTTCACTGTTGGGGGTTGGAAAAGAGTTGGGATTTATTTGATTTTTATTGATATTACTTTGCTCTTGAATGATGAAAAGATTTCTAGGGCTTCACGTTTGGTTGGTGTCTGTACAAAATAGATTAGGGTGAACTTATGGCAAATGTAATGATAAAGCATTCCATGAGAAGTTTAGAAAATATAGTTGGATTATGATAAGGTGGCATGTCCTTGTCTTGTTTCCAGATAGTTCAGTTTCATCTTTAATGAGTTCTGTATGACAGTTTGGAGGAACTATTCTATTACCTCTTTGAAATGTTCTTTGCTCGTTTGCAGTGCCTGTTTTAGCCTACCTTGTGAACAGTGTGTACAGTAGATCAGATCAGTCTCACAGTCCAGTGATGATGAGAATTTCCATTGTTGAAAGGTATCGTCATGACTTTCTTCGTCACGTCTCAAAGTTGGATTCATTTTTATTGAACTGCTTACTGTTAGGTAGTAGTTCTAAAGGTGAAGATTGTTAGGACATCAGAATGTGTAGGTTGTGGATTTGGGATCATTTGATTGGCATTTTGAGAGTCCATTTTGATGGGTAAGCCTTATTTTCCTTCTCCAGGTTGCATATACCTCGTCGTCCAGTTTTTCGCTGCAACTTCATTTTCTATGGTTCATCTTTTTTTTTTGGTAACAACTGTAAACATTACAAATCAACCAAAAAAAAATACATCTTAAAGAGCACCTATTCCTGGAACAGTTATAGCCTCCAACAAACAGAAAAACTAGTTACATATTGTTGCAATCCCATTATTTTCAATGTTTGCACCTGTCCAAATGTTGATCTTGCACATTTCTTGTATCTGCACTCCTCATTAAAAGTAGACTCACTCTCTTAGATGAACAGTTCCGATGAATCTAGAGAACATGAAATTGTTAGATGAACAGTTCATATGAATCTTAAGAGTACACTGAGTTTTGGGTTTTCTAAGCAATTTGTGAGTGAGTATGAAATTGGGGATGAAGTGGGTTGAGGCCAATTTGGGTATACTTGTTCTGCTATTGTGAAGAAGGTGAGTTTTAAGGATCAGAAAGTTGTTGTTCGACTGCATATTGAATTACCTACAATGTCTGAATGTTGAAGTACATGGTGGATAAAATTTGTCAATTTTATGAGTCCATTTTCTTTCATTTAACTTATGTTGGGGTTTTAGATTTGTTCTCTCTATATGTTATGAACACCATTAGATTTTATAAGTCCATATTCTACATCCGAGGTTTTTTGTTATTTTCTACTAATATTTGTTTTGTGTTTAGAAGGAGTTGATTACTTTGTGGTTGTTGAAATGAAGCAAATCACGAGTTACAACTAAAATTCCAAAGAACGGGAAGAAAGTGTGAAGATCGTGAACATCGAAATGAGTCCTATGCATGTTTAGTAGGCGATACATTGAATTACCACTTCGAAGCATTTGAATCAGTAAGTATATATCATGTACATTGTGCGTTCAACTTTTTTTATTCCTCTTCTATTCCTTAATAGTTTGTTTTAACTTTCATTGAACCTCTTTAAGGTTCATTTTTAGCATCACAACTTGTTCTATATCTTGCACTTTGTAAATTCAGGTGATTGAGGACATGTCCTTGTTTTGTAGTTTGCCTAGGAGTAATTATTTCAATGGGTGTTGAATGTGCCTCATGAATTTGCCCGAGTCTTGCAGCCAGAGTTTGAAACACTGTATAGGGATCTGGCTCCGCCATCTGAATCTAATTTGAAACACTGTATAAAGTTATTACTTCTATAGTTTTATACCTTTGCATATGCACATTTTGATCAAATTTTTTTCTAAACCAAGATGATCTGGTGGATCTAGTTTCATAATGATGATCATATTTGTGGGGGTGGGGTTGTGATGCAAATTCCCAATTTCAGTGATGTAGCCATATTGTTGGTTATAGTTCATGAATCATTGTTTATATTGTTTATTTGGCAAGTCGATGCAAGGTCAACTTCCTGGCCTAGCCGTTGATAAAAATAGAGTCGATGTTTTGCATCCTATGATAGGATATTTGCTATCATTTGGTCTGAGCTGACTCTTTTGTCATTCATGTTTTGTATGTTCACTGCAGAATGTAGAGATATCCCTAGTATCTACAATTGGTAGTCCATCATCCCAGTAAACTACTTCTTCTGGTCTAGTTAAGTGCATTGAATTCACAAGCAGTTTCAAGTTTTTTCACTTTGATGTACTCTATTAAAAAAGATTCTTCTTTCACTTTGATCTGGTTTAGTATTCATGTTTTAGGGCTTCTTTCTTTTCAAGCCTGAAAAAGTTGATTTTTTTGCTCTGATATTTTGTATGTTGTTTCCTAACAGTGACTCTATTGATTGAACTAAAATTCAGTTAATGACAATAGGAGAAATATGAAGCTATAAGGATTTATAATTTATAAGCTAAAGCTAAATAAAAAATTTGATTTAATACTGAAAGACAATGTCCTATTTGTTCATTATGCCCTTAAATGTACGATCATCACCTCTTGCAGCCTGTAAGTACTAGTCATAATATTCTCTTTTTTCTTGAATTATCTCTCCTCCTAGATGATTTATGTTAGTTTGGAGAGTATATAATTTTTTTTTGGAAGTAAACAACATAAGAAATGTGAGTTGAGTTCCTCTGTTTTTATTTTATAAGATGAGAATTATGGTAAAAGCTTCTGTAAAAGGTTGCAAACAGTCTGGCCATTACTCTGTCAAAAATAAGAAAAAAGTAAACTTAAGAAATGGGGACTTAGGGTGTGTGTGGTGGTGTTAGAGCGTTAAGATAAGCGAATTGACTACCAATGGTGGGATCAATCAGTGTGAACAAACATATTATACGCTTGAGTTTCTTAACCTAAGTTTTACATTGATTCAAACAGATACAGAAAAGAGTGTTTAAGTTGTCAAACAAAAGAACCCCTGATGAGGTGAAACTACTTGTCTGGAAAGAAAAAACCCTAGTCGATGGAATCCACTTTCTGGTTTTTCAAATTGTCTTTGTATATGTCTTAACCAGAAGATGGAAAACCTCTGAATCTCAATGGCTCATTGTGTTATTACTTCAACAATATATAATATGCATGTGAATCTTTGATCCTGGTGACTTAGAGTGAAAGTTGAATCAGTCACAAGATCTTTCTTTCATCACTTTTTAGCAATCCACAGATGAAATAGTATGTCATTAGGTTTGGATCTTGTTGTTAATGATAGTTCATTTGTCATTGAGACAATTTTCTTGTGATTGGCCTCTTTGCCTTAGAGTACATTTAAGTTTATTTTGGTATTTCTACATTGCTGCATGAATGGATGAACAAACTTCTATTTGATTGACAATATGCAGGGCTGGCTATTTTATTCTTACTCCAAATACTGGAAGCCACCACAGATAGAGGTACAGTTTAGTAGGGGAAGTAATCTTATTTCTTTATATGACATGGTCAGACGGCCATATCATTTTGTACTTTAGTATATCCATTTATTGGTTTTTTATGTGTTGTATTATACTATTTTTACTATTTTTAGAATGTTAGAACTACTAAATTCTAAAGTTTTTTTTGTCTGTAAAATGCGTGTATATTGTCACACATTTGACAAGTATCATATATATTGAATTTGACACTCATCAATAAGTCTGTCTACTGTGACATACTTTGAATACATGCACTATTGTTTTCTCCCAGATTTTATAGTATTTGTACATGTTTAGTGATTCATTTAACTGTGAAAGGACTGGGAAGGGGCTGGGTATTGAACAATATAGTGAGCATATGAAATACATGATTCTCTAACTTTTAATTACTTTTGAATGTGCAGGAAAATGTTGTGGATTGAATTTTGATGTATAGAGGACAAAAGTAAACTCGATCTATTGTAGTGAAAGATAAAGAGACAATTATCATAAATGTGGTTTGAATACATTTGGTTTTGTGGAATGTATTGCTAGTAGATATTTCTAAGTAATTACTTTCTATACGTATGGACATGTTCATGAAGTTTATTAAATTTGAAATATATAATTTTGAATTATTTATAATCTAATTTTGTGCTTTATATCACTATAAAAAATTCTACATTTGCCACACTTCAGAAGTGTGGCTTATTGTTTATGAATTTCATATTGTACATAAGAAAAGTTACACTTTATAAGTGTTGTTTTAGATGAGATATAAAAGGCTACACTTTTAAAGTGTAACCAATAACAACGCAAAGGTTACACTTTTAAGTGTAGTATAATTAGATAAAAGTGTTGCTAATGAAATACTCAAAAGCATAGCCTTTATACCTCTTTGGCCATGCTTGTTAAGTGTTGCTGCTTTTGCAACACTTCAAAAGTGTTGTCTAATGTCAAAGGTAACTGTCCTTTAGGCCACCCTCTAAAAAGTGTTGCTGAAAGTCAAAAAGTGTGGCCTTTTATCAAAGGCCACACATTTTGCTAGTTTAGGCTACACTTTACCGGGGTGGCCGTAGACCTAATATGGTGTAGTGCTATATTTACTTAAATACTTTCCGTCGGAGTTAACTTGCAACACATATGCTAAAACGTGCAAGGCATTACATCACCTTCCGAGCTAGTTTAAAGCAACACTTATCATATAAGAAACATGATCTCTCACCTACACTATAAGTCTATGTCAAGTATAACATGAATATAAGTAGCATATAACATAATATAGGACGTTACATCCTTGCCCCCTTAAAACATTCGTCCACGAATGTTAGAAAGGATGTCCAGCCTAAACAAGTTCAAGCCTAAGTTAGTACTACTATTAATCACATATAACATATAGACTTATACTTACTTGTCAACGCCTCCACTAACATTTTGATCGTTCCCACCAGAGTGAAGAGGTGAGGATACTTCAATTTCATTGCTTCTTCTGCCTCCCATGTAACTTCTTCTACTTGTTGGTTTGTCTATAGTACTTTTACAGAAGCTACTTCTTTATTTCTTAACTTTCTATCTTGTCGATCCAGAATAGCAATGGGTACTTCTTCATAAGTGAGATCTCCCACAACTTGTACATCTTCAGTAGGAGTAATACGAGATGGGTCACCTATGCATTTTCAAAGCATTGAGACATGAAACACCGGATGAACTGATCAAAGTTCTTGTGGTAGCTCCAACTCATATGCTACTTGGCCTACTTTTCAAATAATCTTATATGGACCTATATAGCGTGGACTCAGCTTTCCCTTTTTACCAAACCTCATTACCCCTTTCATTAAAGACACCTTCAAGAACACCCAATCCCCTATAGAAAATTCTAGTCCTCTCCTTCTAATATCCGCATATGATTTATGTCGACTTTGAGCTGTTCCTAGACGCTGTTGTATCACTTTGACTTTCTCCACAGCTTGATGAATAAGATCTGGCCCAAATAAGGCAGTTTCATCTGTTTTGAACCAGCCAATTGGTGATCTACTCTTTCGACCATATAAAGCTTCATAAGGTGCCATTTTAATGCTTGAATGATAGATATTGTTATAAGAAATTCAATAAGTGGTAGGTGATCATCCCAGCTACCCTTGAAATCTAATATACAATCTCGCAGCGTATCCTCAAGTGTCTTAATTTTACGTTCTGCCTGGCCATCCTTTTGAGGGTGAAATGTTGTACTTAAATTCACTTGTGTTCCCAAACTCTTTTGAAATGACTTCCAAAAATTTGCAGTGAATTGAGCTCCTCTATCATATATTATAGAGATTGGCACTCCATGTAGTCAAACTATCTCTTTAATGTACAACCTCGCATACTCTTCTGCTGTATAAGTAGTCTTCACCGGCAAGAAGTGTGCTGCTTTGGTAAGTCTGTCAACTATTACCTATATGGAGTCAAACTTCCGGAATGAGCGAGGCAAACCAGTGACAAAATCCATGTTGATCATGTCCCATTTCCAAATTGGAAGTTCTATACGTTGCATGTAACCTCCGGGCTTTTGGTGTTCTACTTTTACCTGTTGACAATTTGGACACTGAGCCATGAATTCTGCAATGTTCTTCTTCATGTCCCCTAGCCAATATATTTCTTTCAAGTCATGATACATTTTAGTTGACCCCGGATGAACAGAGTATCTTGAATGATGTTCTTCCATCATGATCCTCTTTCTTAGTTCATCTACATTACGTACACACAATCTGTTTTGACATCGAAGTACTCCGTCTTGCATAAGCTCAAATGCCTTTGTCATACCATGTAGTACATTCTCCTTGAGTTGTAAAAGAATTGGATCAGTGTACTGCTTCTCTTTCACTTCCACTACTAATGAGGATTTGTCACTCCTTAAAACCCATTAAGACAGACAGGCACTCGATGCCCTAAAGGCTCGAGAGAACCAACATGTAACCTGTTCTTACTATGCATAACTATAACAATTGTGACAAGTTCACCAAGAATGCAGCGATGTAAACCAACATAAGTAGATCCAAAAGTTACATACAAGACTTGGTCGTTAAGCCCACAACTCCTTAAGACACAACTGAACCATGTACATATGTCTACAAAGCCTGTAAAAGATAGAAGACTAGAGTAGGTCAGGACAGACCCCGCCTTACCCTTAACTACGATACAATACCAAAATGAATATACCAAGGACTCAATAAAGCTATGAATCAACTTGGGGCTCTCCAAAAGTAGCAGAGTGTCGTGTGCTCCTACTGAGGAGGTCTACCAGCTGGAGCACCTGTGCTTGCAACATGAAATGCAGCGTCCCCAATAAGGGACGTCAGGACGAAAAATGTACTCAATATGTAAGGCAATAGCATATGTAATACGAGGGCTCAAATGAAATCAAGTACCAACATATGAGCGCATAGATCAGGAGAGAAGACCACCTTTATACTCTTGTGAGATCATGTAAGTTACGTTCTTTCCTTTACTTTTCTGTACGTTATAATATTTGTAGGGCATGTGATACAAGTGACCAGCTGATCAGTGGTAGAAGAGGATGACTCATGCGAGGCATATTAACCCCTGGGATGCGGTCCTCATAATTACACAATTTGGGATCGTCCCATGCTAGGCTTTCGCCCCTGAGCTGCCACCCTTCTATACCGATAGGGATCGACCCATGCTAGGCTTTCTCTTCTAGGCTGCCACCCGTAATTATACAAATTTCTTCACTTAGATTCTTTAATTTTTGAGATTGTTGTTTATCAGTTCAGAACTCTTTTGGGGTTGTTCTTTTTGGATAATCATAACTCTTTTGAGATGTTTTTTGGTGGTCATAATCATCTTGGAGATATGGAAATACGGACCAGTAGTACAAGACATGAAAAATAATACTTTGAGGTAGTAACAATGACATAAGGAACTATGTAACATCACATTACTTTAAGAGCTTAATGGCACAATTGACATAAATTGACTAGGAGACGGATTCACCAAAATTTCTTTTGCAAATACCATTTCTATAACAGCACAAGGTGGATAACTACACAAGTATAGAGTAGTGAACATATAATGAAGTAGTTCTATGTACTTAGGATGGGGAGAGGGATATAATTAGCTCTTTGGAGTCAGTACGCTGCTATTGTTTCTATTACTAGGAATAGAACTTAGGAGATTCACTTCATTAATATTAATTACAGGTGTCAGAGTTCATGCCAAGGAATATGGAATCGAATAGCCTTACATACCTTATTTTCTGACCAATACCACTATCATGATTCAGCCTTCCTTTTTGGGTGCTAATCTACAACATAAGTCATGATTAAGCTAACGTCAGCAGCTAATCACATTAAGGCCCTCGAAAATAGTAGCTAAAATATTTGACGAAAAGTAGGACCATACAACCATATAACGGTGAACCACCACACCTTTCCTCTACACATTAATACAACTTCATACATCCTCTCCCAAGATGCCCAAGCTGCCCTCAACAACAATATTCATAAGGCAGCCACTATTAATCTCAAATCTTTCAGCATAATAGGAGAATATTGACTCAAGGATTTAACACAATCCATGAATTCTTGATAAATATATACAAAATTCTCCACTCCAAACATGTATTCAAAGAGAGGAAAACAAATGGGTTGTAGTCTTACCTTAATTCTGGAAATTTATCCTCTAAACTTGTACTTGAAGAATTCAAACTCTCCTTCAAACTTTTACTTGAAAATGAGACAATACTCAAGAACCCTAAGATGTTTTAGGGCTGCTTATTGAATCCAAGAGAGACCAAGAAAGAAACTTAAGGAATCTAAAACTTTTGCAAGTTTAAAATGGAGAAAAACACTTGATCTTTATCCTTTTAAAAGGGAGGTGCTATGGCCGACTTTCTTGGCCAATTTTTGGCCATATATTGTCAAGTAGTTGACCCACCTACTTGGCCTTTTAACTTGGGCCTTTTTGGACTTAAGATTATTGGGCCTTGGCTGTCCATTTTCCCTTTGTTCTTTTATTCAACTTGGGCCAGATTAATGCAAGTAGGTGGTACACACTTGGCCCAATCACATGGTAAAAAATGTCTTAGTAGGTGATGCACCTACTTAGTTTCACTTGGGCTTTATCCATAATGGGCCAATTAGTAGATTTGGCTGCTGGGCTTTCTTTCATTCACATTTTTTTTGTTTAATAGGTTTGGGCTTCAAGTGAGCCCATTAATATAAGCCTAAATCTGGTCCATCAAACTTGGGCCCTTTAACTATATTATAGCTCAAGTAGGTGATGCAGCTGCTAGCTCAATAAGCCAAGCAAGCAGCTCAATTAATTTATTTCAATTTCTGAATATTAATCCCTTTTCTTCAACTTAGCACTTAACTTTCAACTTTTAGCTCAATCACCACCTTACTATATTTACTTAATACTTTCCGTTGGAGTTAACTTGCAATACATATGCTGAAACGTGCAAGGCATTACATCACCTTCCGAGCTAGTTTAAACCAACACTAATCATATAATAAACATGATCCCTCACCTACACTATAAGTCTATATCAAGTATAACATGAATAGAACTAGTATATACATAATACAGTCCGTTATAGGATTCTGCTGCATTTTACACAATTACCCCTTTGTCTTGAGATTCAAGATGGAGAACGCCCAAGTTCGCTAGTTGGGACAGATCCTTAGTCATTCCTTGTCTTTCCACAGGCTTTCCATAAGTGCTTGCCATTAGTTTATGGCTTAAAGCATCAGCTACTATATTAGCCTTACCGAGATGATATAAGAAGTCAATGTCATAATCTTTTGATAGCTCCAACCACCTTCGCTGCCTCTGATTTAAGTCCTTTTGCTTAAGATATATTGCAAGATTTTCTGATCAGTGTATATGTCAACATGAACTCTATACAAGTAGTGGCGCCACATCTTCAAAGCAAACAGAACTGTTGCTAGCTCTAGATCATGTGTTGGATAATTTTTCTCATGTGGCCGCAGCTGCCTTGAGCCATAAGCTATAACTTTACCATGTTGCATCAATACACAACCTATGCCCACTCCCAAAGCATCACAATACACTGCATAGCCTTCCATTCCTTCTGGAAGTACCAATACACGTGTAGAAGTTAATTTACTCTTTAGCTCTTGGAAGCTTCTTTCACACTCATCACTCCACTGAAACTTGGTTTCTTTGTGTGTTAGATTTGTGAAGGGTGCATCAATGGAAGAGAATCCTTCAACGAACCTTCTGTAATAACCTGCCAATCCAAGAAAACTATAGATCTCCATAGGCGTTGTAGGTCTTGGCCAGTTTTTCACGGCATCTATCTTCTGCTTATCAACCCTTATTCCTTCATCGGATACAATATGACCTAGGAATGCCACAAATTTCAACCAGAACTCACATTTAGAGAACTTTGCATACATTTACGATCACAAAGAATTTGTAAAACCTGCGCAAGTGGTTAGCATGATCCTCTTCCGATCTTGAATGCACCAAAATGTCATCTATGAAAACTATCACGAACACATCTAAAATGGCTTGAACACTCTATTCATCAAATCCATAAAAGCTGTTGGTGCATTTGTTAGCTCGAATGACATGACTAAGAACTCAAAATGACCATACCGTGTTCGGAAAGCTGTCTTGGGTATATCTCTGTCCTTGACCCTCACTTGGTGATAACTTGACCTCAGGTCGATCTTTGAAAAACACCTAGCACCTTATAACTGATCAAACAAATCATCAATTCTAGGGAGGGGGTATTTGTTCTTAATCGTTACCTTATTCAACTGCCGGTAGTCGATACACATTCTAACGAGCCATCCTTTTTGCGTACAAATAAAATTGGTGCTCCCCATTGTGATACGCTATGCCTTATGAATCCTTTTTCTAATAAGTCTTTTAATTGCTCTTTCAACTCCCGTAATTCTTCCGGAGCCATTCTATATAGAGGAATTGTGATAGGTTGAGTATTTGGAAGCACATCAATACCAAACTCTACTTCTCGTTCTGGAGGCAAACCTGGAAGATCTTCAGGAAACATATCTGGAAATTCATTTACTACTGGAATGGATTGAAGGGTTGGTGGCTCCGCATCTACATTTGTCACTCTAACCATATGGCATATTTATCCTTTGGAAATCATCTTCTTTGCCTTAAGATAAGAGATAAATTTACCTCTTGGCGCCCCAATATTACCTTTCCATTCGAGGACTATCTCTTTTGGAAACTGGAAATGCACTATCTTAGTTCGGCAATCTACCGTGGCATAACAAGAAGCTAACCAATCCATACCTATTATAACATCAAAATCTACCATGTCTAGCTCAACAAGGTCAGCCAATGTATCGCAATCACAAACAGTTACAATGCAATTACGATAAAACCTTCTAGCTATAATAGACTCACTAATCGGTGTAGACACTTCGAATGGCTTCACTAATAATTTTGGTGTTCTTTTGAACTTTCCAGCAATCAATGGTGTAGCATATGATAGTGTAGACCCCGGATCAATTATTGCATATACAATATGTGAAAAGATAGACAATGTACCTGTAAGCACGTCCGGAGAGGCTTCTGAATTCTGTCGATCCCCTAGTGCATTTGTATGATTCTGACACACACTAGTAGCTCCTCTACCACGACCTGTAGGCATATGTAGTCCCCTACCTAAAGAAGGTGTTGATGAGGTCGATGCAACCACTGATCTAGTCAGCTATGCAACACCACCCATGCCCCTATGAGGGAAATTTCTCATCATATGCCCTGTTGTGCCACACCAAAAATAAACATCCGTCCCAAGCCTGCATACACCTTGATGATTCCTCCCATACTACTTACAAGGCTATTGAGAAGGCCTTGATTGGCCCGTATTTCCCTACTCTTGATGACTCGCTAATTGTGAGCCTTGGCTTTCACTTCTCTGCCCAAGCTGATTGCCCCTAAACCCTTGGAACCATGGTGGAGAACTAGTTGTAGAGTAGAAAGATGATGGCCTAGGTGGTCTTTTAGAGAACCGAGGCCTAAACTAACCTTGGGATGGTTTAAACTTCCCCATGGATCTGGACCTCTTAAAATTCCCTATTTCCGACTCTTGTGTCCTTCTTCTTTGCCTTTGATCCTCCAACTTTTGCACAAAAGCCTGCATCCTTGCTATACCATATCTTTATTCAACGAAGCAATTGTACAGTCTCTAACCAGACATGAATCTAATCTATCCACAAATCGATGAACTCTATCTTCGATAGTAGCTACTACATTAGGAGCATACATGGCCAAGGAATTAAATTTGAGACTATACTCTCTCACGCTCATATTTCCTTGGTAGAGATTTAAGAACTGATCTGCACGGGCCTCTTGGATCTCCAATGACAGATAATGATAAAAGAAATGCCTTTTTGAACTCTTTCCACGTAGCTGAAGGTGCATTTGTTCCCCTAGATTGCTTCCAAGCTTCATACCACAATATAGCCACACCCTTTAATCTATATGCAGCTAGCTCAAGTGCTTCTTTACCACTTACATGCATAATATCCAAAGTGTGTTTGATCTGATCTATAAAGTCTTGCAGATCTTCATTAGGATCTAACTAGGTGAATGATAGAGGGTCCATGGTAATAAAATCACATATCCGCATTCCATATGCTCTATCTACACCACTAGTACCTGCAACTGGACCTTTTTGCCTTTGGCCATGACCAACAACTATATGAGTTAATAGTTGGACTGCATTCCTCAAATCTTGCTCAATAACATTAATAGGGGGTTCCTGAGGTTCAACTTCCCTCTTTAGTTCTTCATGATATGGAGGCGTCGGGGAAGTCTGTGAGAGAGACTCATCTTGAGCCCCACTTTGAACAGCTTGACTAGGTGGTGGTTGGTGGGTCCCTTCTTGGGCAGCCACATCAACTCGCTTACCAATAATCTTACTCCTTCTCGTAACCGGCATATTTACTATAATAAAACAATTTAGAAATTAGATATGATTCACCTACAACATTGGTTCTATCGCACGATCTAAGAAATGAAAGAAATGAGACAACTACTACATATCCCATAGCCTCAAGTTTATAGATGTGGTTAATGACACATCCATAAGCAAGACTCTACACAGACACGTCTTTGTAGACTACCTAGGATAACCGGCTCTGATACCACTTTTGCTACACCTCAAATCCCATTAAGACGTACAGGCACCCGATGCCCTAAAGGCCCGAGAGAACCAACTTGTAACCTGTTCTTACTATGCATATAAATATAACAATTGTGACAAGTTCACATAGGACGCAGCGACACAAACCAACATAAGTAGACTCAAAAGTTATATACAAGACTTGGCTGTTGAGGCCACAGCTCCTTAAGACACAACTGACTATGTACATATGTCTACAAAGACTCTAAGAAGATAGAAGACCTAGAGTAGGTCGGGACAATCCCCGCCTTACCCTTAACTACGATACAATATCGAAATGAATTTACCAAGGACTCAGTAAAGCTCCAAATCAACCTGGAGCTCACCAAAAGTAGCTGATTGTCGTGTGCTCCTACAAAGGAGGTCTACTAGCTGGAGTACCTGTGCCTGCAGCATGAAATGCAGCGTCCCCCGCGAGGGACGTCAATACAAAAAAAAAGAACTGAATATGTAAGGCAATAGCATATGTAATACGAGGGATCAAATGAAATCAAGCACCAACATATGAGTGCATAGATCAGGAGAGAAGACCACCTTTATACTCTTGTGAGATCATGTAAGTTACGTTCTTTCCTTTACTTTTCTGTACGTTATATCTTTGTAGGGCATGTGATACAAGTGACCAGCTGATCAGTGGTAGAAGAGGATGACCCATGCTAGGCATATTAATCCCTGCGATGCGGTCCTCATAATTACACAATTTGGGATCGGCCCACGCTAGGCTTTCGCCCCTGAGCTGCCACCCTTCTATACCGATAGGGATTGACCCATGCTAGGCTTTCTCCCTTAGGCTTCCACCCATAATTATACAAATTTCTTCACTTAGATTCTTTAATTTCTAAGATTGTTGTTTATCATTTCAGAACTCTTTTGGGGTTGTTCTTTGGATAATCATAAATCTTTTGAGATGTTTTTTTGGTGGTCATAATCATCTTGGAGATATGGAAATACGGACCAGTAGTAGAAGACATGAAACTAATACTTTGAGGCAGTAAAAATGACATAAGGAGCTATGTAACATCAACACACTACTTTAAGAGCTTAATGGCACAATTGACATCAATTGACTAGGAGAGGGATTCACCAAACTTTCTTTTGCAAATACAATTTCTATAACAGCACAAGGGGGATAATTACACAAGTATAGAGTAGTGAACATATAATGAAGTAGTTCTATGTACTTAGGATGGGGGGAGGGATATAATTAGCTATTTGGAGTCAGTACACTGCTATTGTTTCTTTTACTAGGAATAAAACTTAGGAGATTCACTTCATTGATATTAATTACAGGTGTCAGATTTCATGCTAAGGAATATGGAATCCAATAGCCTTACATACCTTATTTTCTGACCAATACCACTATCACGATTCATCCTTCCTATTTGGGTGCTAATCTACAACATAAGTCATGATTAAGCTAACGTCAGCAGCTAATCACATTAAGGCCCTCGAAAACAGTAGCTAAAATATTTGACGGAAAGTAGGACCATACAACCCTTAAACGGTGAACCACCACACCTTTCCTCTACACATTAATACAACTTCATACGTCCTCTCCCAAGATACCAAAGCTGCCCTCAACAACAATATTCATAAGGCAGCCACTATCAATCTCAAATCTTTCAGCATAATAGGAGAATATTGACTCAAGGATTTATCACAACCCATAAATTCTTGATAAATATATACAAAATTCTCCACTCCAAACATGTATTCAAAGAGAGAAAACAAATGGGTTGTAGTCTTACCTTAATTCTGGAAATTTATCCTCTAAACTTGTATTTCAAGAATTCAAACTCTCCTTTAAATTTTTACTTGAAAATGAGACAATACTCAAGAACCCTAAGGTGTTTTAGGGCTGCTTGTTGAAGCCAAGAGATACCAAGAAAGAAATTTAAGGAATCTAAAAATTTTGCAACTTTAAAATGGAGAAAAAGACTTGATCTTTATCCAATTTTGGGCCATATATTGTCAAGTAGGTGACCCACCTACTTGGCCTTTTAACTTGGGCCTTTTTGGACTTAAGATTATTGGCCTTGGCTGTCCATTTTCCCTTTGTTCTTTTATTCAACTTGGGCCAGATTAATCCAAGTAAGTGGTACACACTTGGCCCAATTACATGGTAAAAGAAGTCTTAGTAGGTGATGCACCTACTTGGTTTCACGTAGGCTTTATCCATATTGGGCCAATTGGCAAATTTGGCTGCAGGGCTTTCTTTCATTTTTATTTTCTTTTAATAGGTTTGGGCTTCAAGTGAGGCCATTAATATAAGCCTAAATCTGGTCCATCAAACATGGGCCTATAGCCCAAGTAGGTGATGCAGCTGCTAGCTTAATTAAGCAAAGCAATCAGCTCAATTATTTTATTTCAATTTCTGAATGTTTATCCCTTTTCTTCAACTTAGCACTTAACTTTCAACTTTATGCACAATTACCACCTTACTATATTTACTTAAATACTTTTCGTTAGAGTTAACTTGCAATACACATGCTGAAACGTGCAAGGCATTACATCACCTTCCGAGCTAGTTTAAACTAGCACTAATCATATAAGAAACATGATCCCTCACCTACACTTGCAAAAGTTTCAGATTCCTTAAGTTTCTTTCTTGGTCTCTCTTGGCTTCAATAAGAAGTCCTAAAACACCTTAGGGTTCTTGAGTATTGTTTCATTTCAAGTAAAAGTTTGAAGAAGAGTTTGAATTCTTGATGTACAAGTTTAGAGGTTAAATTTCCAGAATTAAGGTAAGACTACAACCCATTTGTTTTCCTCTCTTTGAATACATGTTTGGAGTGGAGAATTTTGTATATATATATCAAGAATTCATGGATTGTGATAAATCCTTGAGTCAATATTCTCCTATTATGCTGAAAGATTTGAGATTGATAGTGGATGCCTTATGAATATTGTTGTTGAGGGCAGCTTGGGTATCTTGGGAGAGGATATATGAAGTTGTATTAATGTGTAGAGGAAGGGTGTAGTGGTTCACCGTTTGTGTAAGGGTTGTATGGGGCTGCTTTCCGTCAAATATTTTAGCTACTGTTTTCGAGGGCCTTAATGTGATTACCTGCTGACGTTAGCTTAATCATGACTTATGTTGTAGATTAGCACCCAAAAAGGAACGCTGAATCGTGATAGTGGTATTGGTCAGAAAATAAGGTATGTAAGGCTATTCGATTCCATATTCCTTAGCATGAAATCTGACACCTGTATTTAATATCAATGAAGTAAATCTCCTATGTTCTATTCCTAGCAAAAGAAACAATAGCAGTGTATTGACTCCAAATAGCTAATTATATCCCTCTCCCCCCCATCCTAAGTACATAGAACTACTTCATTATAAGTTCACTACTCTATACTTGTGTAATTATCCCCCTTGTGTTGTTATCAAAATGGTATTTGCAAAAGAAAGTTTGGTGAATCCCTCTCCTAGTCAATTGAAGTCAATTCTGCCATTAAGCTCTTAAAGTAATGTGTTGATATTACATAGCTCCTTATGTCATTGGTTACTACCTCAAAGTATTATTTTTTATGTCTTCTACTACTAGTCCGTATTTTCATATCTCCAAGATGATTATGACCACCAAAACAACAGCTCAAAAGTGTTATGATTATCCAAAGAACAATCCCAAAAGAGTTCTGAACTAATAAACAACAATCTCAAAGATTAAAGAATCTAAGTGAAGAAATTTGTATAATTGCGGGTGGCAGCCCAGGGGCAAGAGCCTAGCTTGGGTCGATCCCTATCGGTATAGAACGGGGGCAGCTCAGGGGCGAAAGCCTAGCATGGTCCGATCCTAAATTGTGTAATTATGAGGACCGCATCCTAGGGGTTAATACGCCTAGCATGGGTCATCCTCTTCTACCACTGATCAGCTGGTCACTTGCATCACATGCCCTACAAAGATTATAACGTACAGAAAAGTAAAGGAAAGAACGTAACCTACATGACCTCACAAGAGTAAATAAAGGTGGTCTTCTCTCCTAATCTATGCACTCATATGTTGCTACTTGATTGCATTTGAGATCTCGTATTACATATTCTATTTCCTTACATATTCAGTACATTTTTCGTACTGACGTCCCTTATTGTGGACGCTGCATTTCATGCTGCAGGCACAGGTACTCCAGCTAGTAGACCTCCTCAGTAGGAGTACACGACACTCTGCTACTTTTGGTGAGCTCCAAGTTGATTCGGAGCTTTATTGAGTCCTTGGTAAATTCATTTTGGTATTGTATCGTGGTTAAGGGTAAGGCGGGGTTGTCCCGACCTACTCTAGTCTTCTTTCTTTTAGAGGCTTTGTAAACGTATGTACATGGTTCAGTTGTGTCTTAAGGAGTTGTGGCCTCAACGACCAAGTCTTGTATATAACTTTTGGATCTACTTATGTTGGTTTGTATCGCCGCGTCCTAGGTGAACTTGTCACAAATGTTATAGTTATATGCATAGTAAGAACAGGTTACAAGTTGGTTCTCTCAAGCCTTTAGGGCATTAAGTGTTGTCCGTCTTAACGGGTTTTGAGGCGTGACATAATGGTTTAGGTTTAGGGCTAGGGTCTGGTTAGGGCTTAGGATAAGGTTCGGGTTTTAGTTTATTTTAGGTTTTTGGATTAGAGGTTTAATATCAATGGTTTAGTGTTTAATGTTTGGGTTTTGGTATTTTGGGCTTGGGGTTTAGGATTTATGGTAGGGTTATAGTTTGGGTTAGGGTTTAGGTTGTTTTTTAGGTTTTAGGATTTGGGGAAGGATTTGAGTTGTAATATCTATGGTTTAGTGTTAAATGTTAGGGTTTTGGTATTTTGTGCTTTGGATTCAGGGTTTAGGATATAGGGTTAGGGTTAAGTATAGGGTTAGAATTAGGGTTCGTGTTAGGGATAGACTTAGGGTTAGGGTTTAGTTGTTTTTTTTAGGTTTTAGGTTTTCGGGTTTAAAATCAATGGTTTAGTATTTAATGTTTGGGTTTTGGTATTTTGGGTTTAGTGTTTCGGGTTTAGGGTTTCGGGTTAGGGTTAGGGTTAAGGTTTGGTTAGGGTTAGGATTTTAAGTTTTCTTAAGTTTTTAAGTGTAGGGTTTAGGATTTAAGATTTAATATCAATGGTTTAGTGTTTAATGTTTGGATTTTGGTATTTTGGGCTTGGGGTTTAGGATTTATGGTAGGGTTAGGGTTAGGGTTTAGTTTTTTTTTTTAGGTTTTTCGGTTTGGGGTTAAGGATTTGAGTTGTAATATCTATGGTTTAGTGTTCAATGTTAGGGTTTTGGTATTTTTGAGCTTTGTGTTTAGGGTTAACGATAGGGTTCGGGTTTAGTTTTTTTTTAGGTTTTAGGGATTGTGGTTTAGGATTTGATGTTTAAATCTATGGTTTAGTGTTTAATGTTTGGGTTTTTGTATTTTGGACCAAGTTTTTTTTTGGACTTAGGGTTTAGGTTTAGGGTGTAGGTTCTTTTTATGTTTTATAATTCAAGGTTTAGCATTTGAGGTTTAAATTCTATTGTTTAGTGTTTAAAATTTGGGTTTTTGTATTTTGGGCTTTATGTTTGGGGTTTATGGTGTGGTTAGTGTTAGGGTTCATGTTAGAGTTAGGGTTAGGTTTTAGGTTGTTTTTTAAGTTTTATGGTTTGGGGCTATTTCAGTTGTAATATCTATGGTTTAGTGTTTAATGTTAGGGTGTTGGTATTTTGGGCATTGGGTTTGGGTTAAGGTTAAGGATAGTGTTAGGGTTAGTGTTAGGGTTAGAGTTTAGTTTTTTTTAGGTTTTAGGTTTTGGGGTTTATGACTTTTAGTATAAAATCTATGGTTTACTGTTTAATATTTGGGTTTTGGTATTTTGGGCTTGGGGTTTCGGGTTAATGGTTTCGGGTTAGGGTTAAGGTTAGGGTTAGGCTTAGATTTTTTTTAGGTTTTAGGGTTTGGGTTAAGGATTTGAGTTGTAATATCCATTGTTTTAGTGTTCACTATTAGGGTTTTGGTATTTTGGACTTTGAGTTTAGGGTATAAGGTATAGGGTTAGGGTTAGGGTTAGGGTTAGTGTTTAGGTTTTTTTAGGTTTTAGGGTATGTGGTTTATGATTTGAGGTTTAAAATCCATGGTTTAGTGTTGAATGTCTAGGTTTTCGTATTTAGGATTTTTGTATTTTGCGCTTGGGGTTTATGATTTATGGTATGGTTAGGGTTAGGGTTAGGGTTAGGATTTAGGTTGTTTTATAGGTTTTTGGGTTTGGGGTTAAGATTTGACTTGTAATATCTATGCTTTAGGGTTCAATGTTAGGGTTTTGGTATTTTGGGCTTTGGGTTTAGGGTATAGGGTTTAGGGTTACGGTTAAGGATAAGGATAGGGTTCGGGTTTGGGTTCTGTTTAGGGTGTAGTGTTTTTTTAGGTTTTAGGTTTTGGGGTTTAGGATTTTCAGTTTAAAATCTATGGTTTTGTGCTGAATGTTTAGGTTTTGGTATTTTGGGCTTGAGATTTTGGGTTAATTGGTTAGGGTTAGGGTTAAGGTTAGGGTTAGGGGTTGGGTTAGGGTTAGAGTTTAGTTTTTTTTTAGGTTTTAGGGTTTCTGGTTTAGGATTTGAGGTTTAAAACCTATGGTTTAGTGTTTAGTGTTTAATGTTTGGGTTTTCGTATTTTGGACTTAGGGTTTAGGTTTAGGGTGTAGTTTTTCTTTTAAAATATGGTTCAAGGTTTAGCATTTGAGGTTTAAAATCTATTGTTTAGTATTTAATGATTGGGTTTTGGTATTTTGGTCTTTGGGTTTTGGGTTTATGATTTTGAGTTAGGATAAGGGTTAATGTTAGGGTTAGGGTTAGGGTTAGGGTTTTGGGTTCTTTTAGATTTTTGGGTTTAGGGTGTAAAATTTGAGGTTTAATATCAATCGTTTAGTGTTTATTGTTTGGGTTTTGGTATTTTGGGCTTTGGGTCTAAGGTTATGGTAGGGTTAGGGTTAGGGTAAGGGTTAATGTTAGGGTGAGGGTTAGGGTTTAGGTTATTTTTTGGTTTTAGGGTTTGGGAGTTAAGGATTTGAGTTGTAATATCTATGGTTTAGCGTTTAACGTTAGGGTTTTGTATTTTTGGCTTTGAGTTTAGGGTATAGGGTTTAGGGTTAGGGTTAAGGATAGGGTTAGGGATAGTTTTCGTGTTAGGGTAAGGGTTAGGGTTAGGGTTTAAGGTTTTTTTTAGTTTTAGGTTTTGGGGTTTTGGATTTTTTGTTTAAAATCTATAGTTTAGTGTTTAACGTTTAGGTTTTGGTATTTTGGGCTTAGGATTTTTTTTCTTAGTGTTCAGGGTTTAGGGTACAGGGTTGGAGTTAGGGTTAGGATTACGTGTAGGTTTTTTTAGGTTTTATAGTTCATGGCTTAGCATTTGAGGTTTAAAATCTATGGTTTAGTATTTAATGTTTGGGTTTTCATATTTTGGGCTTAGTATTTTGGGTTTAGGGTTTAGGTTTAGGTTTAGGGTTAAGGTTTGGGTTCGGGTTTTGGGTTTTCTTAAGTTTTCGGATTTACGGTTTAGGATTTGAGATTCAATATCAATGGTTTAGTGTTTAATGTTTGGATTTTGGTATTTTGGGCTTGGGGTTTAGGATTTATGGTAGGGTTAGGGTTATGGTCATGGTTTGGGTTGTTTTGTAGGTTTTTGGGTTTGGGGTTATATATTTGAGTTGTAATATGTATGGTTTAGTGTTCAATGTTAGGGTTTTGGTATTTTGGGCTTTGGGTTTAGGGTTTAGGGTTTAGGGTTAGGGTTAAGGATAGGGTTAAGTTAAGGTTTAGTGTTTTTTGTAGGTTTTAGATTTTGGGGTTTAGGATATTCAGTTTAAAATCTATGGTTTAGTGTTTAATGTTTGGGTTTTGATATTTTGGGCTTGAGGTTTTGGGTTAATGGTTTAGGGTTAGGGTTAGGGTTAAGGTTAGGGTTAGGGTTTAGGTTAGGGTTAGGGTTTAGGTTTTTTAAAGTTTTAGGGTTTGGGGTTAAGGTTTTGAATTGTAATATCTATGGTTTAGTGTTCACTGCTAGGGTTTTTGTATTTTGGACTTTGAGTTTAGGGTTTAGGGTTTTGGGTTAGGGATAGGATTAGGGTTTAAGGGTTTTTTTAGTTTTAGGTTTTGGGGTTTAGGATTTTTGGTTTAAAATCTCTGGTTTAGTGTTTAATGTTTGGTTTTTGGTATTTTGGGCTTGGGATTTCGGGTTAATGGTTAAGGGTTAGGGTTAGGGTTAGGGTTTAGGTTAAGGTTTGGGTTTTTGTTTATTTTAGGTTTTTGGATTTTGGGTTTAGGGTTTGAGGTTTAATATCAATGGTTTAGTATTTAATGTTTGGGTTTTTGTATTTTGGGCTTGGTGTTTAGGATTTATGGTAGAGTTAGAGTTTGGGTTAGGGTTTTTTTTTTTTTTTAGGTTTTAGGATTTGGGGTTAAGTATTTGAGTTGTAATATCTATGGTTTATTGTTAAATGTTAGGGTTTTGGTATTTTGTGCTTTGGATTAAGGGTTTAGGATTTAAGGGTTAGGGTTAAGGATAGGGTTACTGTTAGGGTTCGTGTTAGGGATAGTCTTAGGGTTAGGGTTTAGTTTTTTTTTAGGTTTTAGGTTTTGGGGTTTAAAATCAAAGGTTTAGTATTTAATGTTTGGATTTTGGTATTTTAAGCTTAGTGGTTCGGGTTTAGGGTTAAGGTTTAAGGTTAGGGTTAGGGTTAGGGTTTTGGGTTTTCTTAGTTTTTTGAGTTTAGGGTTTAGGATTTGAGATTTAATATCAATGGTTTAGTGTTTAACATTTGGATTTTGGTATTTTTGGCTTGGCGTTTAGGATTTATGGTAGAGTTAGGGTTAGGGTTTAGGTTGTTTTTTAGGTTTTTCGGTTTGGGGTTAAGGATTTGAGTTGTCATATCTATGGTTTAGTGTTTAACGTTAGGGTTTTGGTATTTTTGGCTTTGAGTTTAGGGTATAGGGTCTAGGGTTAGGGTTAAGGATAGGGTTAGGGTTAGGGTTAGGGTTTAGTTTTTTTTTTTATGTTTTAGGGTTTGTGGTTTAGGGTTAGGGTTAAGGATAGGGTTAGGGTTAGGGTTAGGGTTTAGTTTTTTTTTTTATGTTTTAGGGTTTGTGGTTTAGGGTTTGAGATTTAAAATATATGGTTTAGTTTTTAAAGTTTGGGTTTTCGTAATTTGAACTTAGGGTTTTTTCTTTGACTTAGGGTTTAGGGTTTCGGTTAGGGTTAGGGTTAGGATTAGGGTTAGTGTGTATGTTTTTTTAGGTTTTATGGTTCAGGGTATAGTTTTTGAGGTTTAAAATCTATGGTTTAGTAGTTAATGTTCGGGTTTTGATATTTTGGGCTTAGGGTGTAGGGTTTAGGGTTTATAGTTAGGGTTAGGGTTAAGGTTAGGGTTAGGGTTAGGGTTAGGTTTTGGGTTATGGTTTTTTTTAGGTTTTGGGGTTTACAATTTAGGATTTGAGGTTTAATATCAATGGTTTAGTGTTTAATGTTTGGGTTTTTGTATTTTGGGCTTGGGGTTTAAGATTTATGGTAGGGTTAAGTTTGGGTTAGGGTTTAGGTTGTTTTTTAGGTTTTAGCATTTGGGGTTAAGGATTTGAGTTATAATATATACGGTTTTGTGTTAAATGTTAGGGTTTTTGTATTTTGTGCTTTGGATTCAGGGTTTAGGGCTTAGGGTTCGGGTTAAGGATAGGGTTAATGTTAGGGTTCGTGTTACGGATAGGCTTAGGGTTAGGGTTTAGTTTTTTTTAGGTTTTAGGTTTTGGGGTTTAGGATTTTTGGTTTAAAATCTATGGTTTAGTTTTTAATTTTTTGATTTAGGTATTTTGGGCTTAATGTTTCGTGTTAATGGTTTAGGGTTAGGGTTAAGGTTAAAGTTAAGGTTAGGGTTAGGGTTAGATTTTTTTTTTTTAGGTTTTAGGGTTTGTGGTTTAGGATTTGAGGTTTAAAATCTATGGTTTAGTGTTTAATGTTTGGGTTTTTCTATTTTGAACTTATGGTTCAGGGTTTAGGGTACAAGGTTAGAGTTAGGGTTAAGATTAGGGTTAGCGTGTAGGTTTTTTTATGTTTTCTAGTTCAGTGTTTAGCATTTGAGGTTTAAAATCTATGGTTTAGTATTTAATGTTTGGGTTTTTGTATTTTGGGCTTAGTATTTTGGGTTTAGGGTTTAGGTTTAGGGTTAGTGTTAAGGTTTGTGTTAGGGTTTTGGGTTTTCTTAGGTTTTGGGGTTTAGGGTTTAGGATTTGAGATTTAATATCAATGGTTTAGTGTTTAATATTTGGATTTTGGTATTTTGGGCTTGGGGTTTAGGATTTATGGTAGGGTTAGGGTAATGGTTAGGGTTTAGGTTGTTTTGAAGGTTTTGGGTTTGGGGATAAGGATTTGAGTTGTAATATATATGGTTTAGTATTCAAAGATAGGGTTTTGGTAATTGGGGCATTGGATTAGGGTTTAGGGTTTGGGTTAAGGATAGGGTTAGGGTTAGGGTTTAGTGTTTTTTTAGGTTTTAGGTTTTGGGGTTTAGGATATTCAGTTTAAAATCTATGGTTTAGTGTTTAATGTTTGGGTTTTTATGTTTTGGGATTGATGTTTTGGGTTAATGGTTTAGGGTTAGGGTTAGGGTTAAGGTAAGGGTTAGGGTTTAGGTTAGGGTTAGGGTTTAGGTTTTTTAATGTTTTAGGGTTTGGGGTTAAGGTTTTGAATTATAATATCTATGGTTTAGTGTTCAATGTTAGAGTTTTGTTATTTTGGACTTTGAGTTTAGGGTTTAGGGTTTAGGGTTAGGGTTAGGGTTCGTGTTAGGGTTAGGGTTTAGGTTAAGGTTTGGGGTTTTCTTAGGTTTGACTTGGGGTTTTGGGTTAATTGTTAAGGGTTAGGATTAGGTTTAGGGTTTAGGTTAAGGTTCGGGTTTTGGTTTATTTTAGGGTTTTGGGTTTTGGGTTTAGGGTTTGAGGTTTAATATCAATGGTTTAGTGTTTAATGTTTGGGTTTTGGTATTTTGGGCTTGGGGTTTAGGATTTATGGTAGGGTTAGAGTTTGGGTTAGGGTTTAGGTTGTTTTTTAGGTTTTAGGATTTGGGGTTAAGGATTTGAGTTGTAATATCTATGGTTTAGTGTTTAATGTTAGTGTTTTTGTATTTTGTGCTTTGGATTAAGGGTTTAGTGTTTAAGGGTTAGGGTTAAGGATAGGGTTAGTGTTAGGGTTCGTGTTAGGGATAGTCTTAGGGTTAGGGTTTAGTTTTTTTTTAGGTTTTACGTTTTGGGGTTTAAAATCTATGGTTTAGTATTTAATGTTTGGGTTTTGGTATTTTAAGCTTAGTGGTTCGGGTTTAGGGTTTAGGGTTTAGGTTTAGGGTTAGGGTTAAGGTTGGGTTAAGGTTAGGGTTTGGGGTTTTCTTAGGTTTTTGAGTTTAGGGTTTAGGATTTGAGATTTAATATCAATGGTTTAGTGTTTAACGTTTGTATTTGGATATTTTGGTCTTGGGGTTTAGGATTTATGGTAGAGTTAGGCTTAGGGTTTAGGTTGTTTTTTAGGTTTTTCAACTTGGGGTTAAGGATTTGAGTTGTAATATCTATGGTTTAGTGTTCAATGTTAGGGTTTTCGTTTATTTGGGCTTTGGGTTTAAGGTTTAGGGTTAGGGTTAACGATAGGGTTAGGGTTAGGGTTTGGGTTAGGGTTAGGTTTTTTTTTTTTTAGGTTTTAGGTATTGTGGTTTAGGATTTGAGGTTTAAATCTATGGTTTAGTGTTTAATATCTGTTTTTTTTTTATTTTGGACCAAGGTTTTTTTTGGACGTAGGGTTTAGGTTTAGGGTGTTAGTTATTTTTAGGTTTTATAATTCAAGGTTTAGCATTTGAGGTTTAAAATCTATTGTTTAGTGTTTAATATGTGGGTTTTTGTATTTTTGGCTTCACGTTTAGGGTTTATGGTATGGTTAGTGTTAGTGTTCATGTTAGAGTTAGGGTTAGGTTTTAGGTTGTTTTTCAAGTTTTAGAGTTTGGGGCTATTTGAGTTGTAATATCTATGGTTTAGTGTTTAATGTTACGGTTTTGGTATTTTGGGCATTGGGTTTAGGTTAAGGTTAAGGATAGGGTTAGGGTTAGTGTTAGGTTTAGGGTTAGAGTTTAGTTTTTTTTTAGGTTTTAGGTTTTGGGGTTTAGGACTTTTGGTATAAAATCTATGGTTTAGTGTTTAACATTTGGATTTTGGTATTTTTGGCTTGAGGTTTTGGGTTAATGGTTTAGGGTTAGGGTTAGGGTTAATGTTAGGGTTAGGGTTAGGGTTTAGGTTTTTTAGGTTTTAGGGTTTAGGTTAAGAATTTGAGTTGTAATATCTATGGTTTTGGTGTTCACTGTTAGGGTTTTTGTATTTTGGACTTTGAGTTTAGGGTTAGGGTAAAGGATAGGGTTAGGGTTAAGGTTAGGGTTAGAGTTAGGGTTTAGTTTTTTTTAGGTTTTAGGGTATGTTGTTTAGGATTTGAATTTTAAATTCTATGGTTTATTGTTTAATGTCTGGGTTTCCATATTTAGGATTTTTGTATTTTGCGCTTGGGGTTTAGAATTTATGGTAGGGTTAGGGTTAGGGTTAGGGTTAGGATTTAGGTTGTTTTATAGGTTTTTGGGTTTGGAGTTAATGATTTGAGTTGTAATTTCTATGGTATAGGGTTCAATTTTAGGGTTTTGGTATTTTGGGCTTTGGGTTTAGGGTTTAGGGTCTAGTGTTAGGGTTAAGGATTAGGGTTTAGTGTTTTTTTTAGGGTTTAGGTTTTGGGGTTTAGGATTTTCAGTTTAAAATCTATGGTTTAGTGCTTAATGTTTGGGTTTTTCAATTTTGGGCTTGAGGTTTTGGGTTAATGGTTTAGGGTTAGGGTTAGGGTTAGGGTTAGGGTTTAGGTTATTTTTATGTTTTAGGGTTTGGGGGTTAAGGATTTGAGTTGTAATATCTATGGTTTAGCGTTTAACGTTAGGGTTTTGTATTTTTGGCTTTGAGTTTAGGGTATAGGGTTTAGGGTTAGGGTTAAGGATAGGGTTAGGGATAGTGTTCGTGTTAGGGAATGGGTTAGGGTTTAAGTTTTTTTAGTTTTAGGTTTTGGGGTTTTGGATTTTTGGTTTAAAATCTATAGTTTAGTGTTTAATGTTTGGGTTTTGGTATTTAGGGCTTAGTTTTTTTTTTTCCTTAGGGTTTAGGGTTTAGGGTATAGGGTTGGAGTTAGGGTAAGGATTAGGGATAGCGTGTAGTTTTTTTTAGGTTTTATAGTTTAGGGTTTAGCATTTGAGGTTTAAAATCTATGGTTTAGTATTTAATGTTTGGGTTTTCGTATTTTGGGCTTAGTATTTTGGGTTTAGGGTTTAAGTTTAGGGTTAGGGTTAAGGTTTTGGTTAGGGTTTTGGGTTTTCTTAAGTTTTTGGGTTTAGGGTTTAGGATTTGAGATTTAATATCAATGGTTTAGTGTTTAATATTTGGATTTTGGTATTTTGGGCTTGCGGTTTAGGATTTATGGTAGGGTTAGGGTTATGGTCATGGTTTAGGTTGTTTTGTAGGTTTTTGGGTTTGGGGTTAAGGATTTGAGTTGTAATATCTATGGTTTAGTGTTCAATGTTAGGGTTTTGGTATTTTGGGCTTTGGGTTTAGGGTTTAGGGTTAAGGGTTAGGGTTAAGGATAGGGTTAGGTTAGGGTTTAGTGTTTTTTTTAGGGTTTAGGTTTTGGGGTTTAGGATATTCAGTTTAAAATCTATGGTTTAGTGTTTAATATTTGGGTTTTGATATTTTGGGCTTGAGGTTTTGGGTTAATGGTTTAGGGTTAGGGTTAGGGTTAAGGTTAGGGTTAGGGTTTAGGTTAGGGTTAGGGTTTAGGTTTTTTAAGGTTTTAGGGTTTGGGGTTAAGGTTTTGAATTGTAATATCTATGGTTTAGTGTTCACTGTTAGCGTTTTGGTATTTTGGACTTTGAGTTTAGGGTTTAGGGTTTAGGGTTAGGGTAAAGGATAGGGTTAGGGTTAGGGTTCGTGTTAGGGTTAGGGTTAGGGTTAGGGTTTAAGGGTTTTTTTAGTTTTAGGTTTTGGGGTTTTGGATTTTTGGTTTTAAATCTCTGGTTTAGTGTTTAATATTTGGTTTTTGGTATTTTGGGCTTGGGGTTTGGGGTTAAGGGTTAAGGGTTAGGGTTAGGGTTTAGGTTAAGGTTTGGGTTTTGGTTTATTTTAGGTTTTTGGGTTTTGGGTTTAGGGTTTGAGGTTTAATATCAATGGTTTAGTGTTTAATGTTTGGGTTTTGGTATTTTGGGCTTGGGGTTTAGGATTTATGGTAGGGTAAGAGTTTGGATTAGGGTTTAGGTTGTTTTTTAGGTTTTAGGATTTGGGGTTAAGGATTTGAGTTGTAATATCTATGGTTTAGTGTTAAATGTTATGGTTTTTGTATTTTGTGCTTTGGATTAAGGGTTTAGGATTTAAGGGTTATGGTTAAGGATAGGGTTACTGTTAGGGTTCGTGTTAGGGATAGTCTTTGGGTTAGGGTTTAGTTTTTTTTTTTAGGTTTTAGGTTTTGGGGTTTAAAATCTATGGTTTAGTATTTAATGTTTGGGTTTTGGTATTTAAAGCTTAGTGGTTTGGGTTTAGTGTTTACGGTTAGGGTTAGGGTTAAGGTTGGGTTAGGGTTAGGGTTTTGGGTGTTCTTAGGTTTTTGAGTTTAGGGTTTAGGATTTGAGATTTAATATAAATGGTTTAGTGTTTAACGTTTGGATTTGGTATTTTGGGCTTGGGGTTTAGGATTTATGGTAGAGTTAGGGTTAGGGTTTAGGTTGTTTTTTAGGTTTTTGAGTTTGGGGTTAAGGATTTGAGTTGTAATATCTATGGTTTAGTGTTCAATGTTAGGGTTTTGGTATATTTGGGCTTTGGGTTTAGGGTTTAGGCTTAGGGTTAGGGTTAGCGTTTGGGTTAGGGTTAGGGTTAGGGTTAGGGATAGTCTTTTAGGTTTTAGGGATTGTGGTTTAGGATTTGAGGTTTAAATCTATGGTTTAGTGTTTAATGTTTGGGTTTTTGTATTTTGGACCAAGGTTTTTTTTGGACTTAGGGTTTAGGTTTAGGGTGTAGGTTATTTTTAGGTTTTATAATTCAAGGTTTTGCATTTGAGGTTTAAAATCTATTGTTTAGTGTATAATATTTGGGTTTTTGTATTTTTGGCTTCACGTTTAGGGTTTATGGTATGGTTAGTGTTAGTGTTCATGTTAGAGTTAGGGTTAGGTTTTAGGTTGTTTTTCATGTTTTAGAGTTTGGGGCTATTTGACTTGTAATATCTATGGTTTAGTGTTTAATGTTAGGGTTATGGTATTTTGGACATTGGGTTTAGGTTAAGTTTAAGGATAGGGTTAGGGTATGTGTTAGGTTTAGGGTTAGAGTTTAGGTTTTTTTTAGGTTTTAGGGTTTGGGATTAAGGTTTTGAATTGTAATATCTATGGTTTAGTGTTCACTGTTAGGGTTTTGGTATTTTGGACTTTGAGTTTAGGGCTTAGGGTTTAGGTTAGGGTAAAGGATAGGGTTAGGGTTAGGGTTAGGGTTAGGGCTTAAGTTTTTTTTTAGTTTTAGGTTTTGGGGTTTTGGATTTTTGGTTTAAAATCTCTGGTTTAGTGTTTAATGTTTGGTTTTTTGTATTTTGGGCTTGGTATTTTGGTTTAATGGTTAAGGGTTAGGGTTTAGGTTAAGGTTCGGGTTTTGGTTTATTTTAGGTTTTTGGGTTTTGGGTTTAGGGTTTGAGGTTTAAAAGCAATGGTTTAGTGTTTAATGTTTGGGTTTTGGTATTTTGGGATTGGGGTTTAGAATTTATGGTAGGGTTATAGTTTGGATTTTGGTTTAGGTTAATTTTTAGGTGTTAGAATTTGGGGTTAAGGATTTGAGTTGTAATATCTATGGTTTAGTGTTAAATGTTAGGGTTTTGGTATTTTGTGCTTTGGATTAAGGGTTTAGGATTTAAGGGTTAGGGGTAAGGATAGGGTTACTGTTAGGGTTCGTGTTAGGGATAGACTTAGGGTTATTTATTTTTTTATTTTTTTTAGGTTTTTGGTTTTGGCGTTTAAAATATAAGGTTTAGTATTTAATGTTTGAGTTTTGGTATTTTAAGCTTAGTAGTTCGGGTTTAGGGTTAAGGGTTAAGGTTAGGGTTAGGGTTTTGGGTTTTCTTAGGTTTTTGAGTTTAGGGTTTAGGATTTGAGATTTAATATCAATGGTTTAGTGTTTAACGTTTGGATTTTGGTATTTTTGGCTTGGGGTTTAGGATTTATGGTAGAGTTAGGGTTAGGGTTTAGATTTTTTTTAGGTTTTTTGGTTTGGGGTTTAGGATTTGATTTTTAATATCTATGGTTTAGCATTTAACGTTAGGGTTTTGGTATTTTTGGCTTCGAGTTTAGGGTATAGGGTCTAGGGTTAGTGTTAAGGATATGGTTAGGGTTAGGGTTCGTGTTAGGGAAAGGGTTAAGGTTTGGGTTTAAGTTTTTTTTTAGTTTTAGGTTTCGGGATTTTAGATTTTTAGTTTAAAATCTATGGTTTAGTGTTTAATGTTTGGGTTTTGTTATTTTGGGCTTTTTTTTTTGTTGTTGAATTACCCTTGGAGGGGTATGGGCTGAGCAACACCCCCAGGCCTTATTATTAATAACAAAAAACAAAATACAAGGAGGGGGACATAAACCTAACCTCCCACCTAGGATGGTTTAGAGTTAACTTCCAAAGGAAGTCAACTCCTCCCCTTACATAAAAGGTGAAACCAAAATACTAAGCACCTAGGGAGAGGACTCCTCTCAATACAAAGTATCTAGGAAGCATAAACTAGGGAGACTCTCCCTTTACAATAAAGTCTATAAACTAAACTAACCTATTCAAAGTAGCTATAATTTTAATTATAATTATAAATATGTTGAAAAGGTATACAACCTCAAGGAGGTTCAAAAATTCTCCTAGTCTTCCTTCTTCTAAAGTTAGGCATCTCCAATAAGTCGAGTTGATAGTAAGCCTTTGCTTCTTTCGGTAGTTGGTGGCTGTTGAAATATACCTGAGGAATGGCAATGTTGTGACTATGTTTTGACAATGCATCAGCTACGCAATTTGCTTCTCTGAATACATGACTGCATTTGAAGTTGTGTACTTGATTGATAAGGTGTTGCAGCCTTCCAAGTTGAGTGATGATGCTCCATTGAGGGATTGCCTTCTTTAGTACCCATTGCACTACTAGTTGAGAATCAAGTTCTAGAATGATGTTCCTATATCCAAGCTCAACTGCCCAGGTTAAACCAAAGATGGCTGCCTCTATTTCAGCTTTGTTGTTTGTTCCTTCTCCAAGTGGTGTTGCAAAAGCCATCACCACTTTACCTTGTTTGTCTCTCAGGATTCCACCAGATCCCAGCCTGCCAGGGTTCGTGAGTGCACTGCCATCCGTGTTCACTTTGAGCCACTGGTCTGCTGGTTTAAGCCACTGCACCATGCTCACCTTGATGTCATGCACACACTTTTCACTATTTTGCATTAAATCTGTCCACTTGGCCGGCCAGTTGACTTGAGTAAATGCATTGTTCAACATCCTGTAGTTGTCGTTATAGATTGCATATTTAACCCTGCTGATGTTTGTTGCTTTACCTCCATACTTGCAGGCACATCTGTTCTTCCACAGATTCCAGCAGATGAATATTGGTGTAGCTTGTAGCAGCAGTTTGTGGGCTGCATTTCTCGGCTTGACTATCCACCATTGTTATAGCAGCTGCTGCAGGGAAGAGTGGTCTGGTTGTAGGCCTATACTACCTGCAAAAGAACTCCATACCTTGGCTGTAAATTGCCCTGAATTGAATGTATGTTCTATGATGTCCATACCTGCTCTATCAAGACAACAAAAACAGTGAGATGGCTCAATGCCAAAGTTAGTCAATCTTTCATTTGTAGGGAGTTTACCCCTTAGGGTTCTCCATAACAGAAAAGAAGATTTAAAGGGAAAGTTTTTATGCCATATCATCAAGTTAAACTGATTCTTGGCTCTTTTGTTTCTGATTTCTTCCCAAGCTGAAGAACAGCTAAAACTGCCATGGATATTGGTTGATCAGGTAGCTGCTGCTGTGGAGAGATCTCTGCTGCCAGGATATTAGGGAGTTGACTGGCAGGAGCATGCTGTACCAGTTTGCTCATACTCCACCTTCCATCTTCCCAATATTCAGCCACAATAGAATTATTAAATTTGTTGCTATTGGTGGTAAACTGAGCCAGTGGTCCACTGCCCAGCCAGTTATCTCACCAAAATGAACAATTCCCAGCTTGAAGCTTCTAATGGATGTGTTGCTCAACCTGCTGTCTGTTTATAAGCATCTGTTTCCAGGTCATTGAATCTCCATTATCCCCTTTTTTGCTTACTGGGTTTGATCTTTGACAATATTTTGCTCTCAAAAATTCTCCCCACAGAGTTTGTTTTGTTCTGAAGATCCACCACTGTTTGAATTGAAAGGATTTGCAAATATCTTGCAAGTTTCTCATTCCCACCCCCCCTTCATCATAAGGGTAACTTAGATTTTTCCATGAAGCCCAGTGATACTTTTTTCTATCATTTTTCCATCCCCAGAATAAGTCAGCTATAAGTCCTTGGATTTGCCTGAGTATTGTAATTGGAGGTGTTACTGCAGATAAAAGGTGGATGGGAAGAGCTTGAAGGACATGTTTGGTAAGAATTGCCTTGCCTCCATAGCTTAATTGTTTGGTTTGCCAACCTGTGATCCTGCAGACAACCTTGTTAACAAGATCAGAGAAATAGGTATTCCTAGGTCTACCAACAAATAAAGGGCAGCCTAGGTAATTAATAGGACCTTGCTTTTGTTTGAAACCTATCAGCCTCTTTATTCTATCTCTAGTGCTATTGAAAGCATTAGAGTGTAGCATGAAGTGGCTTTTGTCTCCATTGATGAGTTGCCCAGAAGTATCTTCATACTCCTTTAAAGTTGCCATTAGGAGTTTTAGAGTCTTGCCTCTTCCATATGTGAATAGAATTATGTCATCAGCAAAACTTAGATGATTCACCTGAGGCCCTCTCCTTTCCATAAAGAAACCATGATAATCCGGATGGTTGTGAAGCCTGTTTAGAGATCTTGATAGTACCTCAGCACCTAAAATAAATAGGGCTGGAGAAAGTGGATCACCTTGCTTAAGACCTCTAGAGGATTGAAAGAAACCATATATCTTACCATTGACAATGATTGAGTACCAGTTATTAGCCATTATTCCACACCATATCAATGAACATTTCAGCAAATCCCATTTTCCTCAGTACCAGGCAAATATATGACCAAGAGACCCTGTCATAAGCCTTTGCCATGTCCAGCTTAATGATGACATTGCTACCAATATTGGGTTTTTTAATTTGGTGGATGATTTCCTGAGCAAGCATGATGTTCTCAGAAATACTTCTACCTTTAACAAACCCAGATTGATTAGTCGAGATTAAGTCAGGGAGGATAGGCCTAAGTCTGTTGCTCATAAGCTTAGATATGATTTTGCTAGTGAAATTACTCAGACTTATCGGCCTATACTCAGTAAGCCTGTTTGGCTTATTCACTTTAGGGAGCAGCACAATACAAGAATGGGAGAAGTACTTAGGAATCATATATGCACTGAAAAAGGCCTGAACCACCCCCATTAGATCCTTCTTGATAATATGCCAACATTTTTGAAAGAAGTACCCATTCATACCATCAAGACCAGCTGCAGAATTAGGATTCATAGAGAAAACCACCTCTTTAAGTTCATCCATACTAGGCACATTGGTAAACTGAGCATTTTGGTCATGATTAATCATCCTTGGAATGCATTTTAAGTTATGCTCATTGATAAGATTTTCATCACCAGTAAATATTCCATTGAAGTGTTCACAAGCTACCTGAGCAATGTTTTCATCACCTTGTATCCAATCTCCATTTTCCTTGGCAACTTTGTGAATAAAAAGTTTCCTTCTTCTTCCCCTTATTACTGAATGGAAGTATTTAGAATTTGTATCACCTTCCTTAAACCATTGGAGTTGGGTTTTTTGTTTCGAAATAGTATCTTCCAACTTGATAAATTTGATGTACTTTGCATTAATTTCATGAAGGATGCTTCTATTTGAGTCACTTTGGTTAGTGATGTAGTTTTCTTCAGCTTCATGCACTTGTTCCTCATACATCCTAACCTTTTGGAAAATATCACCAAACTCTTTCTTTGACCAAACACTAAGAGTATTTGATAGCCTTTTCATTTTTTGGTGAAATCTCCACATGCCAGTACCTGCTACTTCCTTCTCCCAACATGTTTTAACAGTTTCCATGAAGTGAGGGTTATCCACCCAACAGTTGAGAAATTAAAAGTACTTGGTGTGATTAGTTGTTGTGGAAACCATTTGCATGAGTAAAGGACAATGATCTGATCCAGTAGATGACAAGTGAGTTATAGTGGTTTGAGGCATCTTTTCCAACCAAGAGTCATTTACCATAGCCCTGTCAAGCCTCTTCCAAATTCTGTGATTGATTACCCTCTTGTTAGACCAAGTGAATTTATGACCACTAAAACCTATGTCCAAGAGGCCACAGGCTTCAATGACAGCAATAAAGCCCATACTCTTCCTCATGTTGTAAGGCACCCCTACAAGTTTTTCCTCCATAGAAGTTATAACATTGAAATCTCCAACAGTACACCAAGGGTTCTTATTCAAAGAGGCTTACTGAATTATTTTGTCCCAAAGAGGTATCCTGAGGTGATCTTTGCATTTAGCATAGACAAAGGTACTAGTAAATTGCTATTGTAATTCATTGTGTTTCATGTTGCAAGTGATTTGCTGTTCATCTTCATCAAGAATATTACAGTCAATATCATTGCTCCAAAAAACCCAAATTTTACCATTACAATTACTAGTAGCATTATCCATGTTTAGCTGGACCTTAAAAGTTTGAACATGGACACTATCATAAAAAGGTTCCAAAATAGTGATAGCAGATAAAAGGTGAAGCTTTCTGAGCAGTTTGAGTCTCTCTAATACCCCTTGAGTGTTGATCCCTCTCACATTCCATACAATTGTACTAATTATTTGGAAGATCTAGAGGAAAAGAGCCTAGTATTAGGTCTGCCAGCTGTGACAGTATTGACATCTTGCTTCTTGGAGTGAAATATGTCTTGATGGAAACCCCTTGGAGATAAACATTGATTTTGTGCAACCTATCGGATTTCTTCCTCTAAGGTCTGATCATTATGATGACTAAAGGCCTTAATAAGGGCCTCACTAGTCTCATCATCCTCATCAACCTCTTCTAAAGACTGATTATCCCCATTTATCTTATCCTCAGAATTATCCACTGCATATTCATCAAAATTAGGCACTGTGTTCATCTTGCAAATCTGTTGTCTCTTATCTGGTGGTTCAGAGGGAGGAGGAGTCATATGTTGATTCTGAAGATTATCATCAATCAAACTAACTTTGTTGCATGATTCCTCCCTCTTTTCCTGTCCGTGATCACTGTCCTTGGTCTGAAGCTTATTCTGTCTCCTTTTAGCAGCATCCCTTTTCTGTTTGCTGGGCTTGTTTTTGCTCTTGGGAGTGCTTTCCGGAGTACAAGAAGCAGCCTGCTTCCCTTTATCTTTCTTTTCCTCTGTTTCAGTTTGCTGTTTTTCTTTATTATTTACAGAGTGCTATTTAACCTGCCGATTCTCTCCTTGTTGCTGCCTGTTCTTAGAAATTTCAGAGGCTCTAAAGTCAGACCTAAGGTCAACCAACCCCTCGTGCAGAACATGAGGCAAACTGCCCCCTTTGGTAACCCCATCCTGCAGGTTAGAGGTTTTCTCCTGACACCCCCCATCCATACCTCCCGCAACTTCTTCAGTAAAACCATCATCAACATTAATAAAATTGGGGGAATTGGGACTTGGGAGCATTGAGTCAATACCTGTGCTTTTATTTTTGTTGGCTGTATCAGCTTGTTGGTTTTGTAAGTTATGAGTGGTGAGGTTGTTCCTTACAGCTAGTTCCTTAGAAGTCCCATTTTTTGGTTGGTCTGTCTGATCAACATCTTCCCTGGTGTTTCCTTCTCCTGTTTGGTTTCTCTCTTGCTGTTCCTGCAGTTCAAGGTTAGAAAAAGTATTTTGAATCTGAAGTCTAGTTATACCTGTTATATCCTGCTTCTGCTGATGGCTACTACTGCTTCTTTGCTTTGAAGGTGAGACAGGTCTCCAGACTGCCTTGGAGGTGGTTTGATCTTGATTTTCTTTTTGCCTCTTTTTCTATGTATGCCATTGTTCCTATTGAATTTCCTCTTGGTGATCTTGGTCTTTTGAAATAGGAATATTGCTTCTTTGTTGTTGGTTTAGCTGCTGATTCTTTGAGTAATTGTGTATAGCAGCCTGTTTGAGCTCTTCCTTCTGACTTGTGTTTTGTTGATTCTGAGTTCTTGCAATGAACTCAGAATTACCTTTGTCCTGTCCTTGAGTCTTGGACTGGCCCCCATGTTCCTGTTCCTCCTTGGATTTTCTTCCATTTTCCCATTCCTTCCTTTTTCTGATTTTCTCATCCCTCCTTTTAGTTGTGCACTCATCTTTCATATGCCCCTGATGCTTGCAGTACATGCAGTAGTTGGGCATGCCCTCATATTCAACTTTCAGCCATCTTCCTTTATTGGGGTCAGCATTTTTGAAACCCAACCAAACATAGGAAGGTCTAGTTTTGGTAAGATCCACCTGAACTTTGACTCTAAGAGTGCTGCCCCTAGTCCTTTGAGAGGAGGGTGAGTCTAAGAACAACACCTTCCCAATAGAACCTAGAATAGTTGTTAACAACACTTTGTTATAGCAATGCCAAGGCAAACCAGGGATAGCCACCCTGATTGGGACAATGGGAGTCTCCTCTTCAGGGGTGAAGTCTGGAGTCCAAGTCTGTATCCTCATCACTTGGCCTTCAATGTTCATTCTAAGCTTAGTCCAAATAGTTTGGTAATGAAACTCATTGTCAAGGTCGATATAAACATGCCTAGCATTGAAGTGTGTGATCTTCACACTCCCTGTGAGTTGAGTTTGGAGGATGAAGCTTTTCCTAACTAACTCCATTTTAGGCATAGTATTAGTAAATTTTTTCACAAGTGTGTACTTACACACCTCAGCCAACTTCACATAATAATCATCCTCATCAAGAAGAACAGCCGGAAATCCCTGCCTACTTGTATGTATAGGATCATTCAAAACTATAGGGATTTCATTCTTAGCTTGATTATATCTTAATCTAGCAGCAAAGGATTGCACAACAGTATACGGAGCCGGCTCAGAGATTTTATCCAGCTTAGAATTATTGCTAACATTTTGACCTTGCAGCTGATTATTTCTAGCAGTGCCTTGACCATCATTATTGTCTTGCTTAGTAATTTTGTCAGTCTGAGAATTAGGCTCATACCTTGTGAAGTTGTTGGATATCTTAGGGAAATTGCTTTAGTAGTTCTTGTGTGATATGTTGGTTGGATTTGATGGATTAGCTCCAGCCTGAATGTAGTTGTTCTTAGGCTGTTCTTTTTGCCTTCCTTCTCCTCCTTGAACCTGTTCAGTAGCCTGCTTGTCTCCTTTGACATTGTGTTGTCCAATCCTCTCATTTTGCATTTCCATGCCTGCTTGCTTAACTTGCTGACTTGACTGTTGTTGGTGTTGTAGTTGTCCATTGCCAGGTTCCTTACCTTTGTTATCCATGCTTGTTGTGTCATGTGAATCACCTGCAACAAGATTAGGAGTTAGATACGATGAGCTACCTGTAATACCAAAGGAAAAGCTTGAAGGTTGTGTATCATTTGATGAAGCTGTTGTGTGTGGCCTCCTAATATTCATGTTAGTATCCTGTTGTGCCATCGACTTCTCCCCTGTTTGGAAATTGCTCCTTCCTCCATTGTTGTTGCCTCGTTTGGTTGAGAATCGACTAGGGGGATGCCTTTTACATTATTACGATCTGAAACAGGGTGTTCTTCATTACTATCATGTTTTTCCTTCATAGGTTTGATTGTATAATCATTGGCAGCTGTAGAAGTGTTATTGATGTTGGTTCCTCCTTTGAGCTGATCAGAGGGCCCTGTTAGATGAGTGTCTTTAGCCTGAGAAACAGTGATTATCGACAAGCTTCAATGGATTCTGACGTTTTGAGTTCTATTTTCGCCGGAGTTCTCCTCGCCAGCGATTCCATCGTCCCTTTCACCTGAAAATCTAGTAAGATGGGCGCCATCACTGGGGGAGTCAACCCCACTGATCAAATCCTTACGACGTTGGCTTAAAGGCGATAGAATTTGAGTGCGTGACTCAAGCGACACACTCGCAGATTCTTCAAGAGCTGCCTCTCGATTTTGACTGATTCCGATGGTAGAATTAGCTGATTTTTGGATATATGATGGATCTAGATGCAAAATATTCATTGCCATCATCATTTCTTGTCGATTCCCCATAGAGAATCCTTTGGAAATAACTTCACATTCTCTATCGAACTCTATTTCCATCGCAGTGTTCATCACGTCTTTGAGTTGCGATTTTGAAGAGTTCGGAGGTTGTTCTTGGCATGTATTTCCCTGGGATTTGTTTCCCTTTGCAAGGCATTCCGGATGTCTTTGGTCCGGCGGAGTTTGACTTGCCATCGGCGGCGCGCTGGCGCGCGTGTATGACTTTTCGCTAGCCGTTGTAGACAGAGGAGAGAGCGTGAGTTAGAGAGAGAATTGGGAGGGTTTTAGGTTATTATTTTGGGTTTGGGTTTCGGGTTAATGGTTTAGGGTTAGGGTTATGGTTAGGGTTAGGTTTAGGGTTAGGGTTTGGGTTAGGGTTCGAGTTTAGTTTTTTTTTTTTATGTTTAGGGTTTGTGGTTTAGGATTTGAGATTTAAAATATATGGTTTAGTTTTTAAGGTTTGGGTTTTCGTAATTTGAACTTAGGTTTTTTTCTTGGACTTAGGGTTTAGGGTTTCGTTAGGGTTAGGGTTAGGATTAGGGTTATGGTGTATATTTGTTCTAGGTTTTATGGTTCAGGGTTTAGTTTTTAAGGTTTAAAATCTATGGTTTAGTATTTAATGTTCAGGTTTTGATATTTTGGGCTTAGGGTTTCGGGTTTATGGTTTATAGTTAGGGTTAGGGTTAAGGTTAGGGTTAGGGTTAGGGTTAGGTTTTGGGTTATGGTTCTGTTTAGGTTTTTGGGTTTACGATTTAGGATTTGAGGTTTAATATCAATGGTTTAGTGTTTAATGTTTGGGTTTTTGTATTTTGGGCTTGGGGTTTAGGATTTATGGTAGGGTTAGAGATTGGGTTAGGGTTTAGGTTGTTTTTTAGGTTTTAGGATTTGGGTTTAAGGATTTGAGTGGTAATATCTACGGTTTAGTGTTGAATGTTAGGGTTTTTGTATTTTGTGCTTTGGATTCAGGGTTTTGGGCTTAGGGTTAGGGTTAAGGATAGGGTTAATGTTAGGGTTCGTGTTACGGATAGGCTTAGGGTTAGGGTTTAGTTTTTTTTAGGTTTTAGGTTTTGGGGTTTAGGATTTTTGGTTTAAAATCTATGGTTTAGTTTTTAATTTTTCGGTTTAGGTATTTTGGGCTTAATGTTTCGGGTTAATGGTTTAGGGTTAGGGTTAAGGTTAAGGTTAAGGTTAGGGTTAGGGTTAGATTTTAGGTTATTTTTATGTTTTAGGGTTTGTGGTTTAGGATTTGAGGTTAAAAATCTATGGTTTAGTGTTTAATGTTTGGGTTTTTCTATATTGAACTTAGTGTCTTTTTTCTTAGGGTTCAGGGTTTAGGGTACAGTTTTAGAGTTAAGGTTAGGATTAGGGTTATCGTGTGGTTTTTTTTATGTTTTCTAGTTTAGGGTTTAGCATTTGAGGTTTAAAATCTATGGTTTAGTATTTAATGTTTGGGTTTTTGTATTTTGGGCTTAGTATTTTGGGTTTAGGGTTTAGGTTTAGGTTTAGGGTTAGGGTTAAGGTTTGGGTTAGGGTTTTGGGTTTTCTTAGGTTTTTGGGTTTAGGGTTTAGGATTTGAGATTTAATATCAATGGTTTAGTGTTTAATGTTTGGATTTTGGTATTTTGGGCTTGGGGCTTAGGATTTATGGTAGGGTTAGGGTAATGGTTAGGGTTTAGGTTGTTTTGTAGGTTTTTGGGTTTGGGGTTAAGGATTTTAGTTGTAATATATATGGTTTAGTATTCAATGATAGGGTTTTGGTATTTTGGGCTTTGGGTTTAGGGTTTAGGGTTTGGGTTAAGGATAGGGTTAGGGTTAGGGTTTAGTGTTTTTTTAGGTTTTAGGTTTTGGGCTTTAGGATATTCAGTTTAAAATCTATGGTTTAGTGTTTAATGTTTGGTTTTTGATATTTTGGTCTTGAGGTATTGGGTTAATGGTTTAGGGTTAGGGTTAGGGTTAGGGTTTATGTTAGGGTTAGGGTTTAGGTTTTTTAATGTTTTAGGGTTTGGGGTTAAGCTTTTGAATTATAATATCTATGGTTTAGTGTTCACTGTTAGTGTTTTGGTATATTGGGATTTGAGTTTAGGGTTTAGGGTTTAGGGTTAGGGTAAAGGATAGGGTTAGGGTTAGGGTTTGTATTAGGGTTAGGGTTAGGGTTTTGGGTTAAGGGTTTTTTTAGTTTTAGGTTTTGGGGTTTTGGATTTTTGGTTTAAAATCTCTGGTTTAGTGTTTAATGTTTGATTTTAGGTAATTTGGGCTTGGGGTTTTGGGTTAATGGTTAAGGGTTATTGTTAGGGTTAGGGTTTAGGTTAAGGTTCGGGTTTTGGTTTATTTTAGGTTTTTGGGTTTTGGGTTTATGGTTTGAGGTTTAATATCAATGGTTTAGTGTTTAATGTTTGGGTTTTGGTATTTTGGGCTTGGGGTTTAGGATTTATGGTAGGGTTACAGTTTGGGTTAGGGTTTAAGTTGTTTTTTAGGTTTTAGGATTTGGGGTTAAGGATTTGAGTTTTAACATCTATGGTTTAGTGTTAAATGTTAGGGTTTTTGTATTTTGTGCTTTGGATTAAGGGTTTAGTGTTTGAGGGTTAGGGTTAAGGATAGGGTTAGGGTTAGGGTTCGTGTTAGGGATAGTCTTAGGGTTAGGGTTTATTTTTATTTTTTTTTAGGTTTTAGGTTTTGGGGTTTAAATTCTATGGTTTAGTATTTAATGTTTGGGTTTTGGTATTTTAAGCTTAGTGGTTCGGGTTTAGGGTTTAGGGTTAGGGTTAGGGTTAAGGTTGGATTAGGGTTAGGGTTTTGGGTTTTCTTAGGTTTTTGAGTTTAGGGTTTAGGATTTGAGATTTAATATCAATGGTTTAGTGTTTAACGTTTGGATTTTGGTATTTTTGGCTTGGGGTTTAGGATATATGGTAGAGTTAGGGTTTTAGGTTGTTTTTAGGTTTTTCAGTTTGGGGTTAAGGATTTGAGTTGTAATATCTATGGTTTATTGTTCAATGTTAGGGTTTTGGTATGTTTGGGCTTTGGGTTTAGGGTTTAGGGTTAGGGTTAAGGATAGGGTTAGGGTTAGGGTTAGGGTTTGGTGTTTTTTTTAGGTTGTAGGGATTGTGGTTTAGGATTTGAGGCTTAAATCTATGGTTTAGTGTTTAATGTCTGGGTTTTTGTATTTTGGACCAAGGTTTTTTGGACTTAGGGTTTAGGTTTAGGGTGTAGGTTATTTTTAGGTTTTATAATTCAAGGTTTAGCATTTGAGGTTTAAAATCTATTGTTTAGTGTTTAATATTTGAGTTTTTGTATTTTGGGCTTCACGTTTAGGGTTTATGGTATGGTTAGTGTTAGTGTTCATGTTAGAGTTAGGGATAGGTTTTAGGTTGTTTTTCAAGTTTTAGAGTTTGGGGCTATTTGAGTTGTAATATCTATGGTTTAGTGTTTAATGTTATGGTTTTGGTATTTTGGGCATTGGGTTTAGGTTAAGGTTAAGGATAGGGTTAGGGTTAGTGTTAGGGTTAGAGTTTAGGTTTTTTTTAGGTTTTTGGTTTTGGGGTTTAGGACTTTTTAAATCTATGGTTTAGTGTTTAATATTTGGGTTTTGGTATTTTGGGCTTGAGGTTTTGGGTTAATGGTTTAGGGTTAGGGTTAGGGTTAAGGTTAGGGTTAGAGTTTAGTTTTTTTTAGGTTTTCGGGTTTGGGTTAAGGATTTGTGTTGTAATATCTATGGTTCTATTGTTCACTATTAGGCTTTTTGTATTTTGGACTTTGAGTTTAGGGTTTACTGTTTAGGGTTAGGGTAAAGGATAGGGTTAGGGTTAGGGTTAGGGTTAGAGTTAGGGTTTAGTTTTTCTCCATTTTAACCTTGCAAAATTTTCAGATTCCTTAAGTTTATTTCTTGGTCTCTCTTGGTTTCAATAAGCAGTCCTAAAACACCTTAGGGTTCATGAGTATTGTCTCATTTTCAAGTAAAAGTTTGAAGGAGAGTTTTGAATTCTTGAAGTACAAGTTCAGAGGATAAATTTCCAAAATTAAGGTAAGACTAAAACCCATTTGTTTTCCTGTCTTTGAATACATGTTTAGAGTGGAGAATTTTGTATATATTTATCAAGAATTCATGGATTGTGATAAATCCTTGAGTTAATATTCTCCTATTATGCTGAAATATTGGAGATTGATAGTGGCTGCCTTATGAATATTATTGTTGAGGGCAGCTTGGGTATCTTGGGAGAGGATGTATGAAGTTGTATTAATGTGTAGAGGAAGGATGTGGTGGTTCACCGTTTCTGTAAGGGTTGTATGGGCCTGCTTTCTGTCAAATATTGAAGTCAATTGTGTCATTAAGCTCTTAAAGTAATGTGTTGATGTTACATAGCTCCTTCTGTCATTGTTACTGCCTCAAAGTATTATTTTTCATTTTTTCTACTACTGGTCCGTATTTCCATATCTCCAAGATGATTATGACCACCAAAACAACATCTTAAAAGTGTTATGATTATCCAAAGAACAGTCCCAAAAGAGTTCTGAACTAATAAACAACAATCTCAAAGATTAAAGAATCTAAGTGAAGAAATTTGTATAATTGCGGGTGGCAGCCCAGGGGCGAGAGCCTAGCATGGGTCGATCCCTATCGGTATAGAACGGTGGCAGCTCAGGGGCGAAAACCTAGCATGGGCCGATCCCAAATTGTGTAATTATGAGGACCACATCCCAGGGGTTAATATGCCTAGCATGGGTCATCCTCTTTTACCACTGATCAGCTTGTCACTTGCATCACATGCCCTACAAAGATTATAATGTACAGAAAAGTAAAGGAAAGAACGTAACTTACATGATCTCACAAGAGTAAATAAAGGTGGTCTTCTCTCCTAATCTATGCACTCATATGTTGCTACTTGATTTCATTTGAGCTCTCGGATTACATATGCTATTGCCTTACATATTCAGTACATTTTATGTGGTTGCGGATTGTTTGAGTTGTATGATTATGGGTAGTGTGTCGCATGTGGAAGAAGAGAAGAAACAACTTGTGAAAGATGTTCATAGGTTGTCTCGCTTAGGTGTGCGGTCAGAAGATTCTCCAAACGGTGGTTTCATGGTCCATCATAACTCTGACTCATCATTAGTGGTTGATGTGAAATCAAAGCAGCATCTTGATCCACTATTAATTGAGTTGAAGGAATCGGTACTTGGTAAGCTCAATGAGTCATTCTCCCAAGGGGTAGATGGTGTTCTTAGGTACCAAGGGAGATTATGTGTACCGGATATTGAGGATTTGAGAAATTGAATTCTAGTAAAGCCCATGGTTCTCGCTATTCTATACATCCGGGTGCCACCAAGATGTATCATGATCTTAGAGAGGTCTATTGGTGGGATAGTTTAAAAAGGGACATAGCACAGTTTTTTGCTAAGTGTCCAAACTGCAAACAAGTTAAAGTTGAGCATCTCAAACCGGGTGGTTTAACCCATATCATGGATGTTCTACTTGGAAGTGGGAAACCATCAATATGGACTTTGATGTTAGGTTGCCTCGAACCCAAAATCTAAATGATTCTTTATGGGTGATTATGAATAGGTTGACCAAATCTGCCCATTTTATTCCTGTTAAGTCTACTTATACTGTCGAAGATTATGCAAGAATCTACATAATAAGATTCTGAGTCTTCATGGGATTCCTTTGTCCATCATTTCGGATAGAGGTGCCCAATTCACTTCTCATTTTTGGAAGGCTTTTCAAAAGGGTTTAGGTACTCAAGTGAAACTTAGTACCGTTTTTCATCCTCAGACGGATAGTCAAGCAGAACGTACCATTCGGACATTTGAAGACATTTTAAGAGCATGTGTCATTGATTTCAAGGGATGTTTGGATGATCACTTACCTATGATTGAATTCTCTTACAACAATAGCTATCATTCGCATCTCCATGGCACCTTTTGAAGATCTTTATGGTAGAAGGTGTAGATCTCCAGTTGGATGGTTTGAGGTTGGTGAGTCCTCACTCGTTGGTCCAGAGATTATCTATGAGGCTATAGAGAAGGTTTGTATCATAATATATAGATTCAAGACAACCTATAGTCGGCAAAAGTCTTATGCCGACGGTAGAAGAAGAGGTCTTGAGTTTGAAATAGGTGATCATGTCTACTTTAAGATTTCACCTATGAAAGGGGTAATGTTGTTTGTTAAGAAGGGGAAGTTGAGTCCCCGATATGTTGGTCCTTATGAGGTTTTACAACGAATTGGGAAGGTTGCCTATGAGTTGAAACTACCTAGTGAACTAGCTTCGGTTCATTGGGTGCTTCATGTGTCTATGCTCAAAAAAAGCATAGGTGACCCAGTGTCTATTCTTCCTATTGACGGTTTAGGGGTTGATGAGAATCTCTCCTATGAAGAGGTTGTGGTTGAGATACTAGATCGCCAAGTCAAGAAGTTGAGAAACAAGGAGGTTGCCTCTGTAAAAGTTCTATGGAGGAACCATCTTGTTGAGGGTGCAACATGGGAGGCTGAAGCTGACATGAAATCCCGCTACCCTCATCTATTTACTCCTTGAGGTTAGACATTCCTCTTAGAAAAGAAATTAATTAATAATCATGAAATTATCTTGTTTTCCTAACTAGGTGCATGTTTGTTAACAGTTGTACTAACTAGAGTTTTAAGAAAATGCCTTCATACTCTATTCTTGCACTTATGTGAAATATGTATGCATGTGTCTTCTTGAGATTTTGCTTTTTTGTTGTTGTATTGAGATGAACAGCATGGTAACTCGTTGATGCATTTTGAGCTTAAGATAAAGATGAGAAGGAAATTCCTCACTATATGTTATGAATATGGAGCTCTTATTTGTTGTGTATCATAAATTAAGTTCTATGTGTAATGTCATAGTATGTGTTGTGAGGAGTTGTGATATACTCCTATGAGATGTGACTCATTATGATTTTATTTTTTTGATTGGTTGTGCTGCTAGTATTGAGTCTATTCCTACCCTCCAAAAGATTTTAGTGTCATTCGGAGACGAATGTTCCTAAGGGGGGATAATGTAACACTCGGAAATGCCATGACTTAGACTAGAGCTTAATCTATTAAATAATGGTTAAAATGATTCTTCCAGACCTATATTAATGTAATAAACTCATTTTGAAAAGGTTAGATCCAAAACGACTAAGAAAGACCTTGACGTACGCAAACTAGCTAATTTGAACTAGTTGACGTCCCTATGTTTGGTGAAGGTTTTGAAGAGTCAAATGAAGTCTAAAACTTTTAAATAGACCTTGTATAGGTATTATGTAGTACAAAGGGGTCAAACGTCCGGTAAAGACACCCCAAGGACCACCCAAAAGGTCATTGGGGAGGACCCAAACATGGGTGCGCAGGTCACTGCCTCAAGATTTGAGAGGCAGCCTCGTGACGCAAGGCTAACATGCACCTCACTGCCTCAACTGAAAATTCAATAAAAATGATGGGATTTTGCCCCGCAACGCGCATCTACTTCCCAGAATCCTTAAAGTCATATTTTTGGTAATTTAACTTCATAAAAAGACCCAATTAAGTGGAGGGTCTTTTGGGTCATTCATAAGAAGACTATATATGGATATTAGGTCAGTTTTAGACCAGTTTTACACGTTCCAAATCAGATTAAAACAAGTTTTCTCTCATCTCTCTCAAGAACGCTCTCTTTTCCAAACTCCATTGAAGAACAAGAAGAGCTTAAGGAAGAAGACGAAGACTTCAAGGTTTTCATCCAATTTTTGTGGATTCGTCATCTATAAGGTATGGGTTTTTCACTCTTCGTATTCCTTTCCCCAAGAGGTCCTTTTAATGTAAGTTTCAAGAACATCAAATACTAGGGTTTTTACTCTAGAAAACGGATTTTCTTCCTAACCCTAGATTTATGATTTTTGATGAAAAGTAAGTGTTTTCTATAGTCTATTTCAAATGAATGGATGAGTATGTGGTTATTTTGACTGAATTTTGTGTGAAGCATGTTCTTATCTAATTGATGGTTTGATATGGTAGTTTCTACTACTTGATGACATGTAAACGTAGGGATTGGAACTGAGACTAGAATGAACTCTTAAATGACCCCTTCCCTTATCCTAAATTACGAATTGGTCTTGTACATGATTTGAAGAGTTGTTCTTGATTATGCTATTGATTATTTCACTATGTTATGGTTATGAATGTTGTAAGTTGAACGTAAGCTCTTGAATAAGGTTCTTGGAAGCAAGAGGTAAGTCTTCTAAAGTTGTGATTACTCTACTATGTTTATGTTAGCCTATAAATCATGATGCTATGTTATGGACATATGAATGATGTTGCTATGTGTATATGTTGGGCTATGAACATGTTACTTGTGAGATCATGATAAGAACACTAAAAATGCAAGTTACGATATTCTCTTGTATGCTTTACACCAGATGACTATGTTATGCTAATCTCACATACGAACGGTTGGGATGAAAGGAAATTCTCATCTAATCCTAAAGAGCTCATGATCATGTTTATACAAAGAGTTAATCTCCTATGACCTGTGATGAGTTTATGATAAAACATAAATGAAAGGTTATTCAAGAAAGAGACTTAAGCTAAGCACCGACGGACTAGATATGAGAGGTGTCCCTTCCCTAGTTGGAAGGTAGGTTCACAATGACTCTCATGAGATAGATGCTACAACGTAATGTGGAACTATGGGTCTCTAATATATCTCCTAGTTCTTGAACTATGTTGCCACCATAGGATACTAGCTAGTGGATCCACCTAGAAAGTTATGTCATGTTTGGTTCTACTTTGGCCGGTAGACCACCTTTTTTCTGTGTGGGGTTTTATGACACCAGATTCCATGTTTAGCTCTCATGGTCTATGTCGGTTAATTCGAATGTTCCCTCATGTAAAAATGAAAGAGAAGTAAATGGACGTTTACTAAGGTGACTTGAGGATTTTTCTTAGTATAGGTAGGGGTATGGGAGTCTACCTAGAAAATGCACAAGTTGACTCTAAGGGAAGTCCTAGGAGATTGTTCTTATGTAATATGATAACATGAAAGATATACGCTTATGATAGATGATGTTATTATTATATTATGTTGGTCATTTTTATGAATATATTATTGGGTTATAATGCTATATGAAGTGATGACTACTTATGTTACAAGTTATATGTAGCAAAGCTTTACTCATGGTCTCCTAGCTTATCTACTTGGTTGTGTGAGGTTATGGGGCTTCACATGACCATTGCACTTGTAGGTTGGGGATGGGATCATTGGTAAGTGTTTTGTATGCTATGTTATGTGATCTATTGAATATGAAAAACTAATATGACTCTATGATAATATGTTTTCGATTATGATCATGCTTTAAGTTGATGGAATCCTTAACTTGTATATGTTATATGGTATGTGCATTAAAGATTTTCATATTACTTAGCATGTTTTTCTAAACAAATTATAAATGATCCATTTCATGCATCTCCTTAAGTGTTATGTGCATATACCCATACTTAGTACATGTGGCGTACTATACCCATTACTTTATATTACTGCAACTGTAGGTTCCGGCCATTGAAGTTTAAAGAGGTCAATTTGAAGAAGCTTGGAACTCTTTCTCCAATTTCTGGTAGGTCCTCATGTTCGGGGATGCTATCTTTCATATTCCAGATTATGAAGACTTATAGTTTTATAACTATTCTACTTCCAATTATGTTTCTTTTGATTCTTTTGTATTAAGGACTACATGGCATATTGACTATATATTGGCTAAGTCCAGATTTGCACTCTTTAGATGGTTTTATATATAAGTGAGACGTATTTTTAGAATATTGTATGTCTTTATGAATGCTAAGTATGAAGTTTAAGTATTCAAGTAGAATGTAAAAGTGTTAATTTTCTGCAATTTTTACTGATCACATGTTATGACGAATGCTAAGGGCTTGTCTGACTCCAATAAGAGGACGACGACGTCGGTCTCATCTTGGGTATGCTCTCTGGGTGTGACATTTTCTTGAGTTAATTTTAAGATAAAATGAGTTATATTGATGTTCTTAGGCAGTGTGTGAAGTTTAGTGACATTGGAGGTTAAACGTCAAAGAACGTCTCTGATGTTCGGAAGATCTATTTTAGAAAGTGATAATGTGTCTTGATGTGTTTGAGTGATTTTTACGTGTTCGTTTCATTTGAAACTGTTGTGAGATGTTCCTTATACCTAGACGACTATGTTAGGGGCTTAACGTCTGGGTACGACTCCACCTAGGACCCATGAGAGGTCTTAGAAGAGGACCCAAGACTTGGCAACCAAGTTGCCAAAAGCTGGGCAATCGACGCCCACAGTCCACTGGCCGTAGACTCAATGACGCCCCGTCGTCTAAGGGGCGTAGGTTGGGTGTAATAATCCAGAAAATGTACTTGTCTATAAGAGTCTATTAGGTTTTAAGAATATGTATTGGGATACATAGGAATCCCAATTCCCAATATTGGATAATATTGGGCATGTTAGAGAATATTGGCTTAAGGGTGTTAGCCAATTTCTATGTATTAACAAGTAACTTAAAATACACTTTGGTTCAAATTCCCCAATCCAGGCTTGTTTAGGAATGGTACCTTTAATGAAGACCCTAATCTAAAATTATTTATTCTCAACTTAACACATTAGATACGAGGCATCCAAATGTCAAGCCTAGGTACCATAAGCACATGATCAATTAAAATGATCATATAGATTAAGTAGTGTCCAAGGACATATTGAGGATCCTTGGACAAGAAGTACGTAGCAACACATGTGCAAACACATGTGCAAGCACATGTGCTAAACGACCGAGAGACTATGACCAAGCCCAACCGAATTCGGTTAGGGCGGTTAGGGGGTAGGCGTGCGTCGGGTCAAACCACGTGGGGCCTAGCTTCCTAAAAAACCCTATGCTCTAACTAACTTACCTAATTAGCTAACTAACCTAGAATTAACTAAAATGAACTAACTAGTGTGCCCAAAATCCTAAGACCTAACCGGGTGACACTAGACGAGTAACTAACTAAAGAAACATCCTAGTACCTAACCTAGTATGGTCCAAAGAGTTGGTTATGGTTCTAATGACTTAGGGGTACTTTAATAATTATCATAGGTCACTTAATTAATTAAATTAGAAACATAATTAATTAATTTAAAAATCATGGTCAAACCCGAATTAGGCTAAGTCAAATGCTCTCCTATTTTTAGTCAATTTAGGAGGGGCATTTTGGTAATTTAAGTGGAGGCTCTTTAGGGTTATTCATGGGACGACTATATATTGATATTAGGTCAGTTTTAGACCACTTTTACACGTCCCAAATCAGACCACACAAAAATTCTCTCATCTCTCAAGAAACGCACTCTTTTCAAAACTCCATTGAAGAACAAGAAAAACTTAAGAAACAAAATGAAGGTTTCGAAGTTTCCAATCAGATTTTCGTGGATTCTTCATCTATAAGGTATGGTTATTCATCCTTGAAATATCTTTCTTCAAGGAGTAAATGCCAATGATTTTCAAAGATGATCAAAAAACATGATTTGTCCAATTTCATGATCTAGCCATGGGTTCTTGCATAAAAGGTTGTAAATCAATGTTTTAGAATTGAATTGATGTTAATGCAATGTTTTAAAGTAATAATTCTTATGAACCCATGAAATCCATGCAAATTCCTATGTTGACTATTTTATGGGTTAAGTGATCATGTCTCTATACTTATGAATTAATGAGTAGTTTCTTATGGGCTTTCTAATGATGTAAGAATTGTATTCAATTGATGTCTAATTGGTCTTAGATTGTTAAATATATATTTAATTGAACTAGTTACGTCTAGTATTATGATTTATACTTTGAATTGATATTCATGGCCATGGGTAAGGGCATTATGGTATTGAAATGGATGATTTAGACATGGATTGAAGTGGTGAGAATGGATTGGTGGTATGCTGCCCTAATTCTCTTTATTTTATGTTAATTAGACTTCAATTATTTTGTGAAGTATGATCATATATATCTACATGTGATTAAGTGAAAGTGTATGTTCTTCTATGGATATTAGGTGATCATGTTGGATTATGATTGTATGTTTATGTGTGTAGTCTTAAAGTTGATACATGATTATTCCTACTTGACTATATGAGTATATGATGGTTATATTGATGATGTTATAGTAACGTATAGGATGACATAAAGATGATAAGGGTCATTCCTAAGTGCTTCAAAGAATGATATGCTATATGTGCTAATGTGAATTAATGATGTGTCTTGTTTTGGTAGATTATGTCCCTTACTTGATACTTGTATATGATGAATATGAACATCTTGACTTAGTAGGCTTAGCCACCTTTGTCTTGTATTGGTATGGATGAATGTTTAATGAAAGTCTAGGATCGGTAAACCTAAGATGGTTCTCTTCTAAGCATGACTAATACGTGGAATCTTCTATATAGAAAGAAGGTTAAGAATGAGCTATCCTTATAGACCATTGAATGGCATCCCTAGTGGACCCATCTTTGGTAGGTGCATTATGAGTAGTTAATGACTAAGAGATGGTACATTTTCATATGTCCCTTATATTGGAACTTACTCTACGAGAACAAAGGCTAGCACCGATAGAATATGTTATGGTTTATAGCTCAACTTAAGAAGGAGACTAGAGTGCAATGTAGATCTACTTGAGAATGAGACTAAAATACATAAAAGACCTTGATATTCCTTAACCATGTGCCTACATGGGATGTGTCCTAGTTCTACCCTTGGCATGTAGAACACCCTCCACCGGAGTAGGGTAGACTCCATATTCCATGCCTAGCTAGTATGGTCTATGTCGGTTATTGCCTATTCTCATCATGTGGGATACATACTAGTGTTGGATAAGTTCTAGGAAGTTTAGGTAGTGGAATGGGACGCTATCTAGACATTGCACGACTAGACTTTGAAGATGTTAGCATGTGGAGTCCCTAGGTCTTTCCAAGACCATTATGTGAAGTCTATAATAAATGAAATGTCTTCTAATTGACTTAATGAACGATCACGGCTTTAGCTAATGTATGAGGAATAAAATGTGCTCTTTCTAGGGTAGCTTTGAGGGTTGCTTAGGTAAGCTTTAATAGGGTGTATGGGCGGTCTCTTCTTGTCCTACTTAGGTTAATCTTAGAGTAACCTTAGGTGGGGAGTTAATGAAAGGAAAAAGGGAATGATCTTATCTTAGGATAACCTTTGGTGAGAAGAATGCAAGTTAAAAGAGGTTACTGTATATTTGAAAGTAGTTCACTGTAATGTTCTTCAATATTTGATAAAATGCTTATGTGATGTCTTGTATGTTTCTAAGGTGTTAAATGTTCTTGTTATACTTATACTATGCATGTTTTAATCAAAAAGAGCATGTTTTATATGAAAGTCGGTTTCTCATGATTTTATGCATTACACCATACTTAGTACAAGTGTTTGTACTAATTCCATACATTTTGTTTATCTCTAAAGGTGTAGGTGGCATTTGAAAGGAGTGTCGAAGTTGAAGCTTGGATTAGTGTTCATTCAAGCAAAGAGTGGTATGTCCTCACTAGATCCGAGGACATCTTGATGTTTAGTTTTCCTTATTGAAAGTATTGTAATAGACTTAGCTATTTTCTATATTCATATGACTAAGATGGTGACTTTGAGACTTAGCCTTTCATTATGTTTTTCTACAAAAGAGATTTTGAAGAATTGTTATTTTGTATGAAAAGTTTTAATTCCGCACTACGTTTCATACATGTATGCAATGAATGGTACGAAAGGGCTTGTCTTAGACCTCCGAGAGGTCGACAACGTCGGTCGCAATCTGAGATTGCACCCTAACTTCTAGGGTGTGGTTTCAGGTTGTGACAAGCTTGGTATTAGAGTATAAGGTTATGTAGTGGTCTTAGGAATCAAAAAGACTCAAAAATCCACGTCTAGTAGAGTCTTTACCATTGGTGTGAGTCGCGACACATCTATGGGCGAGAGGCTATAGGACGATAGAGTTTCCCTTCTTTTCTACTCCTATGTCGTGTCGTAGAGTAAAAAAAAGTTATAATTGCTCTTTTCTTATGGTTTTCCTTGTGTTTCTGTGAAGATGAATACGACGAGGACACCGGCTAGGAGGGTTGAAGAGAATGATGTGAATGAGGGGCTCCCTCCCCGAGGTGGACATGTTCCACAAGTTGAGCAAGTTCCTCAAGGTGTTCAAGGTGCTCAAGATGATCAAGTACCTATTGTGGAAGGAGGTAATGAGGTTCCGGTGGTTCCCCCAGAAATGGCTAATGGGGAGATTAGAGAGGCTCTCCTTACCCTATCCCAAGATATGACAACTTAAGTGAATAGAGACATTGGGCCTATGGTGAATACTATGGAGAGTACTATGACCTTTATATTGAGGGACTTTGTAAGGATGAATCCTCCTACCTTATTTGGTTCTAAGGTGGGAGAAGATCCCCAAGCTTTCTTGGATGAGGTGTACAAGATAGTGCATACAATGGGAGTGACTTCTAGGGAGAAAGCGGAGTTAGCTTCGTATCAATCGAAAGATGTTGCTCAAGTATGGTTTACTCAATGGAAGGATAGTAGACCGGTTGAATCAGGTCCATTAGAGTGGGAAGAGTTTAAGGAAGCATTCTTAGAAAGGTACTTTCCCCGTGAGAAGAGGGAGGTTAAGATTGAGGAATTTATAAACCTTAGGCAAGGTAGCATGAGTGTTGAAGAGTATTCCTTAAAGTTTATCCTATTGTCTAAGTATGCTCCATCCTTGGTGTCTAACCCTAGGGATGATATGAGTAGATTTTTTACCGATGTTTCGGATATGGTGAAGGAAGAATGTCGTACAAGCCATGCTCCATGGTGACATGACTTTATCTAGGCTTATGGTGTAAGCTCAATCCATTGAAAATTCTAAACTTGGGAGGAGAAGTAGAGATCCTAAGAAGAGGTCTCCAAATCAAGATGGTTCTAGTGCACCTAAGGAAAACCGTGAGAGAGGTGGTGGTTCCCAAATGGTTAGGCCTACTTGTGCTACTTGTGGGAAGAAGCACTTTGGGAAGTGTCTAGCTGGTACTAGTGGGTGTTTTGGTTGTGGGATAGATGATCACAAGGTGTGAGATGGTCCTACTATTGCAGCTAGAGGAAGAGAAGCCAAGAAAGTTCCTCCTAATGTTCCGGATGGTGGTTCTCCAAAGAGGAATCGCTTCTATGCTCTCCACGCCAAAGGAACAAAACCGGATGATGATGATGATGCCGGTAAGTTATAGTTTTCTCTATTTAGTTATATGAGTTCCTTCTAAGTGGGGGATTATGGTGAGTAGTTGTGTTGTAGATTGTTGTCTCATCTCTTCTATTCAACTCAAGCTTGAGAGATAGATTGTCATAGTAGCATGTTGCATGTTGCATTGTGTTTAGGAGTCTAATTGAAATTGAAGTTCATTGATTCCTTGCATTGTGCATTTCATGAAGTTATGATTATGTTTTAAAGTGAGTTTATATGATTTTATCTCTTATATTGTCGTGCTTCCATCATAAATTTCTTAAGAGTTGCATTGTTGAAAAATTGAGCATGTTTCACTGTAAAGAAATTGGTGTGTACTGTAAAGGTTTTGGAAATTCGGTTAAATTGTTCTTTCATGATAAATGACCATGATGGGTATATAACTAATGTATATGAGCATGATATTGTGTGGAGAAGGAAATTCCTCCTATATGAAATGAAAAGGGTGAGTCTTATTGCATGATAAGTTGTAGAAGTAGTTCTATCTTCTTGTTGTGTTTGAGTCTCTTAAAGGTATGTGAAATTGATGTCTTCCCTTCATGCGTGTATTGTGTATTGTATACTGTGTTGTATGGTTATGAGTTGTTAGTATTTGAGTCTTAACCCTTAAAAATGTTCAAAGTGTGGCAAGTGTCATTCGGGGACGAATGTTCCAAAGGGGGGAGTAATGTAACATTCCAGAAAATGTACTTGTCTAGTGAAGAGTCTATTAGGTTTTAAGAATATGTATTGGGATACATAGGCATCCCGATTTCCAATATTAGGTAATATTGGGCATGTTAGAGAATATTTGCTTAAGGGTGTTAGCCAATTTCTATGTATTAACAAGTAACTTAAAATACACTTTGGTTCAAATGCCCCAATCCAAGCTTGTTTAGGAATTGTACCTGCAATGAAGACCCTAAGCTAAAATTATTGATTCTCAACTTAACATTAGATATGAGGCATTCAAGTGTTAAGCCTAGGTACCATTGCACATGATCAATTAAAATTATCATATTGATTAAGCAGTGCCCAAGGACATAGTGAGGATCCTTGGACAAGAAGTGTGCAGCAACACATGTGTTAAATAGCCGAGAGACTAAGACCAAGCCCAACCAAATTTGGTTAGGGCGGTTAGGGTGCAGGCATACGTCGGGTCAAACCACGTGGGGCCTAGATTCCTTACCAACCCTAGACTCTAACTAACTTACCTAATTAGTTAACTAACCTAGGATTAACTAAAATGAACTAACTAGTGTGCCCGACCTAAGACCTAACCGGGTGACACTAGCCGAGTAACTAACTAAAGAAACATCCTAGTACCTAACTTAGGATGGTCTAAAGAGTTGGTTATGGTTCTTATGACTTAGGGGTACTCTAGTAATTATCCTAGGTCACTTAATTAATTAAATTAACAACTTACTTAATTAATTAAAAATCATGGTCAAACCCGATTTAGGCTAAGTCAAATGCTCTCCTATTTTTAGTCAATTTAGGAGGGGCGTTTTGGTAATTTAAGTGGAGGGTCTTTAGATTTATGCATGGGATGACTATATATTCATATTAGGTCAGTTTTAGACCACTTTTACACATCCCAAATCAGACCACACGAAAATTCTCTCATCTCTCAAGAAACGCACTCTTTTCAAAACTCCATTGAAGAACAAGAAAAGCTTAAGGAACAAAACGAAGGTTTTGAAGTTTCCAATCAGATTTTCGTGGATTCTTCATCTATAAGGTATGGTTATTCATCCTTGAAATATCTGTCTTCAAGAAGTCAATTTCCAATCATTTTCAAATATGATAAAAAAACATGATTTGTCCAATTTCAAGATCTAGCCATGGGTCTTGCATAAAAGGTTTTAAATCAATGTTTTAGAATTGAATTGATGTTAATGCAATGTTTAAAGTAATAATTCTTATGAACCCATACAAGCCATGAAAATTCCTATTTTGACTATATTATGGGTTAAGTGATCATGTCTCTATACTTATGAATTAATGAGTAGTTTCTTATGGGCTTTCTAATGATGTAAGAGTTGTATTCAGTTGATGTCTAATTGATCTTAGATTGTTAAATATATATTGAATTGACCTAGTTTCGTCTATTATTATGATTTATACTTTGAATTGATATTCATGGCCATGGGTAAGGGCCTTATGGTATTGAATTAGATGATTTAGATATGGATTGAAGTGGTGAGAATGGATTGGTGGTACGCTGCCCTAATTCTCTTTATTTTATGTTAATTAGACTTCAAATGTTTTGTGAAGTATGATCATATCTATCTACATGTGATTAAGTGAAAGTATGTGTTCTTCTATGGATATTAGGTGATCATGTTGGATTATGACTATGTGTTTATGTGTGTAGTCTTAAAGTTGATACATGATTATTCCTACTTGACTATATGAGTATATGATGGTTATATTGATGATGTTATAGTAATGTATAGGATGACTTAAAGATTATAAGGGTCATTCCTAAGTGCTTCAAAGAATGATATGTCATATGTGCTAATGTGAATTAATGATGTGTCTTGTTTTGGTAGTTTATGTCCCTTACTTGATACATGTATATGATGAATATAAACGTCTTGACTTAGTAGGCTTACGCACCTTTGTCTTGTATGGGTATGGATGAATGTTTAATGAAAGTCTACGATCGGTAGACCTAAGATGGTGCCCTTCTAAGCATGACTAATACGTGGAATCTTCTATATAGAAAGAAGGTTAAGAATGAGCTATCCTTATAGACCATTGAATGGCAGCCCTAGTGGACCCATATTTGGTAGGTGAATTATGACTAGGTAATGACTAAGAGATGGTACATTTTCATATGCCCTTATATTGAACTTACTCTATGAGAACAAAGGCTAGCACCGAGAGAATATGTTATGGTTTGTACCTCTACTTAAGAAGGAGACTAGAGTACAATGTACCTCTACTTGAGAATGAGACTAAAAGACCTTGATATTCCTTAACCATGTGCCTACATGGGATGTGTCCTAGTTCTACCCTTGGCAAGTAGAACACCCTCCATCGGAGTAGGGTAGACTCCGGATTCCATGCCTAGCTAGTATGGTCTATGTCGGTTATTGCCTATTCTCATCATGTGGGATACATACTAGTGTTGGATAAGTTCTAGGAAGTTTAGGTAGTGGAATGGGACGCTATCTAGACATTGCACAACTAGACTTTGAAGATGTTAGCATGTGAGTCCCTAGGTCTTTCCAAGAACCATTATGTGAAGTCTATATTGAATGAAATGTCTTCTAATTGACTTAATGAATGATCACGACTTCAGCTAACGTATGAGGAATAGAATGTGATCTATATAGGGTAGATTTGAGGGTTGCTTAGGTATCCTTGAAGAGGGTGTATGGGCGGTATATTCTTGTCCTACTTAGGTTAATCTTAGAGTAACCTTAGGTGGGGAGTTAATAAAAGGAAAAAGGGAATGATCTTATCATAGGATAACCTTTGGTGAGAAGAGTGCAAGTTAAAAGAGGTTATTGTAAAGTTGAACTTAGTTCACTGTAAAGTTCTTCAATATTTGCTAAAATGCTTATGTGATGTCTTGTATGTTTATAAGGTGTTAAATGTTGTTCTTATACTTATACTATGATGTTTTAATAAAAAAGAGCATGTTTTATGTGAATGTGGATTTCTCATGATTTTATGCATTACGCCATACTTAGTACAAGTGTTTGTACTAATTCCATACATTTTGTTTATCTCTAAAGGTGTAGGTGGCGTTTGAAAGGAGTGTCGAAGTTGAAGCTTGGATTAGTGTTCATTCAAGCAAAGAGTTTGGTATGTCCTCACTAGATCCGAGGACATCTTGATGTTTAGTTTTCCTTATTGAAAGTATTGTAATAGACTTAGCTATTTTCTATATTCATATGTCTAAGATGGTGACTTTGAGACTTAGCTTTACATTATGTTTTTTTATAAAAGAGATATTTTGAAGTATTATTATTTCATATGAAAAGTTTTAATTACGCACTACTTTTCATACATGTATGCAATGAATGGTACGAAAGGGCTTGTCTTAGACCTTCGAGAGGTCGACGACGCCGGTCGCAATCCGAGATTGCACCCTAACTTCTAGGGTGTGGTTTCGGGTTGTGACATTAGGAGTTAGTCATGGAGTCCAACCCTCCATGTTCCAAGTGCAGACCCAAATGACGCCCATGCATCACGGGCCGTCGTCAAGTCAACTCCCCATTGCTTGGGTCCGCGATGGGTCCTGCCAAAAGCTGCAGCGTTTTCATTGTGAGGGCTTGGGGTGTTTTGTAAATTCACCCCAAGTATTTTATGACCCTAGGATGATATAATTAGGTATTTTAAGTTATATTAGATTAGTTTTAAGTCCTACACCTAGAAAAGACCCCTCACTTCAAATATTCAAACTCCCTCTATAAAAACAAACTCTCTTAAAGTCACCATTCGAGCTAAGACTCAAGGAGAACGAGGAGGGCTGGTTTGGACGTGTTTCTTCATCAAAACTAGCGGTTTTTCTTTGACTTGAGGTATGGTATGCATCCTTGAACCCTCTTTCATTCAAGGAGTCATTTCTAAAAGATTTCAAAAAGGGTTTTCAAACTCTACTTTCTTCTATCTTTGATTTTAAGCATGGGTCTTCTTGTAAAAGTGTTTTAATGATTAAATTGTGTTTCTTCTAATATTAATTGATTATTTTAATTTCAAAACCCTAATAAACTCATGTTTATGCATATTTCCAACTTTTAGTTTAAGAAATGGGTTAAATGAACATGTTTGTGTAGGATATGAACTTTGATTTTCTTATGTTGTTATTATGACTTATCTACTGCCATAAGGGCCTTATTATGATTAAATATTGAGGAATTGGTTATAGGTAGTGAGGGATTGATTAAATGGTAAGTTGCTTATATTGTATAATTTTTATTATGAATTGCTCATGAGTGGTGTGGTCCACCTTCTTGATGTCGGTGTTTACTTGATGTCTTTGGATATATTTGGTATGTATTGTGAGTGTGGCTTTGAAGGAATAATGTGTGGAATGTAGTGATAATGAAGTTTGTTCTTGTTTATATGTATTATGAAACTTGAATTGAATGTCTTGCTTAGATTATGCCGAAAAGAAGTAAGTCTATATATTGAGCATGCTAGTGTGTAAGCAATGATGAATGAAGGTGTAAGCATGTCTATAATTCAATGTTATGAAAGAAAACATTTATGTGAAAGGGGTCCTCACATGTACACACACACTCTTTAAGTGAATGAATGAATGAAGTTAAAAACATTTGAATGTAAAGGGGAGTTTTGGGGTGATCACTCATTGTGAGTTTAGATGAAGTGTTTAGTATAAACCTCACTACCTCCCAAGAGCTTTATAATTTAGGTTGGAGGATGAATAACCATTTTGAGTTGAGATGGTGTGTTCAAAAGTTATCTTTGACCTTTAGTAATGAATGTGTAAGACTCCGTGGGAGAGTTATTCTTAGCACCAAGAGGATTTGAAGAAAGGGTGGGTGCACATTGTGAGTAGATATTTTGTACCCAATTTACTCCTAGAGATGATTACTCCTTGCTAGTAGAGAGTGAATTACTTAGTACCAATATCATTATCCATTAACTATGCGCCCGCATAGGGGTAGCTATTGGAAAATCCATGTAAAAGATAAGAGAAAGACAATATCCTAGGCAAGTGGGGAACCCTCATCCGATAAGGGTAGTATAAGGATTCCATGTCTAGCTATCATGGTGTATATCAGTTAAATCTATTCCCCCACAAAAGAAATAATGAACTAAGTTTCCCAAAAAAATGTACAACTTAGGGTAGGTGGTGGTATGGGACGCTATCTATCCATTGCACTAGGTAGATATTCCGAAAGGGGAGTCTTGGTGTGTTTTATGTGAAATGTATGAACAAAGTCTCCTAAAAGAACGTACTACTTAGGGTAGGTGGTGGTATGGGATGCTATCTATCCATTGCCTTAAGTAGACCTTCCGAAAGGGGAGTCTTGGTGTGTTCTACCATGTGTGGTAAATGAAGTTAGATAATTCAAGGTCTAAGGTTAAGGAAGTATGTTAAAACTAAGTTCTATGTGAAGAAGTCAGAAGTTACTAATATAGTTTGCTTAATCCAAGGGAATCCTCAAGGAGCACTAAGTGGGAGTAGTAGTATGGGATGCTACTCTCACATTGTACTTAGTGTAACTTATAGGTCCTATTTGATAAGGGTACTTACATGAAATACTTCTTGTATGAATGTGTTTCAAATGTCTAGCCAAGAGCGTGGATTTGATTTCCGGACTAGGTAAGCCTATGGTTGGTAGTCTTAAGGATCTCTTTGTTGTGTCTTTTAGGAGGTGTATGGGTGTTCCCTTCTTGTCTTACCTTAGGGAGTCTTAGGATAACTTGGTTAGGGAAACCTCACAGGAAATAAGTTCACATTACTTGGATTGTATCATTCACTGTAATGTTATTCATTGTGTTCACTGTAAGATTTTCTAATGTTACTGTAAAGTGTCTTTTTCTTCTAAAATTTTGAGAGTCCTACTTTATGTGTTAAATTATGATTCTCATACTATTGAAAATCTTAAATCATGAAGGTTTTATCAATTTGGCATAAAAGCTTATTTTATTAAAATGTCCCTTTTTGCATGTTTTTGCATATGTGATACTTAGTACATTATTTGTACTAACCTCATACTTTTCTATACTCTATAAGTATAGGTTCAGAAGAAAGAAGAAGTCTAGAAGGAGAAGCTTGGGAAATCTACTCTCTCAATATTTGGTATGTTCTCATATATTCGAGGATATAGTCTATATTTTTTAGTTTAGTTATTAAGACTTATTATGTACTTTTCATTTAATGTAAAGGGCCGTGTCCTAAGATATTTATATCGTGTCTTTAAGTTGGCTTGTGCAGACGAGATCAAATCCTTAGATTTTATTAAAGATGTTCTATTTATTAATTTATTCGTGAAAAGTTTTAATTCCACACTACTTTTCATGTCTTATGAAATGAATGATAGATAAGGCTTGTACAAGACCTCCGAAAGGTCAAGTACGCAATTGTTCCGTCCCATGGGTTCTCCCTAACTTCTTGGGGGTACTTTTAGTTCGTTACAAACTTGATATCAGAGCATAATTTATGGGAAATAGTTTAGGGTCTAAAAGTCTCACAATCCACATCTAGTAGAGTCTTGGTCATTGGTGTGATTCACGACACATCCATGGAGAAGAGGCTATAAGATGATAGAAGTTTCCCTTTCTTCATTATTCTAATGTCGTGCCTTAGATTTGAGTTCCATTAGATTTCTCTCTCAACCTCTTCTCTTTGTGTTTATAGGACACGAATACGAGGAGAGAAACCGCTAGGTGGGAGGAGGAAGGTGTAGCTAATGAGAGGATCCCTCCCCGTGTTGACCAAGTCCCTATAGATGGCCAAGAAAATGTGAATAAGGCGGTTTCCCTTTCTGGAACCTCAAGAGCCCCAAGGACCTCAAATTCCCCCTACGCCTCAAGCTCCCTCTGTTGAAGGGGATATGATTAATGCGGAGTTGAGGGCTGCCCTAATAAATTTGACCCAACTCATGACGGCTCAATCTCAAGTCGTCATTAATCATTTGGTTGCCAAAGGTAACCAAGGAGATAGGCCTCAACCAAATGTGAGTACTCCCACCTCTAGAATTCGGGATTTGATGAGGATGAACCCCCATACTTTCCATGGCACTAAGTTGGATGAAGATCCACAAAGCTTCATAGATGAGATTTTCAAAGTGGTAGATGCTATGGGTGTGACCCCTAGGGAGAGAGCATAGCTAGTCGCTTACCAACTCAATGATGTGGCTCATGTGTTGTTTAAGCCATAGATGGATGAGAGACCATTGAGGGATGGTCCGGTAGATTGGGAAGTGTTAAAAGAGGCTTTTCTAGATAGGTTCTTCCCTTTAGAGTGGAGGGAGAAGAAGATGGTTGAATTCATGAATCTTCGTCAAGGCTGAATGAGTGTGCAAGAGTACTCCCTTAAATTCACCCAACTCTCTAAGTGTTCCCCAACCATGGTAGATAACCCTAGAGCTAGGATGAACAAATTTGTGATGGGAGTGCCTATGTTTGTGGAAAAGGAGTGTTGTACGGCAATGCTTCTTAATGACATGGATATCTCTAGACTCATAGTGTATGCACAACAAATTGAGGAGTCCAAAATAAGGGAGATAAGGCAAAAGGGTATAGGTCGGATGATTCTAGTCACCAAAAACCTAGGAGGAGGTTCTATCACCAAGAGTCTTCCATGGGGAACAAGGATAGAGTTCCCAACAAAAATTCCCAAAGTGGTGATCATACTTTTGAGAGACCTAAGTGTACTACTTGTGGAAAGCAACACTTGGGTAAGTGTATTGCCGGAACGGATGTTTGCTTTGCATGTCATAGTAAGACTCACAAGATGAGGGACTGCCCTAAAATCAATTCAAAGGGGAAAGGAGTCAATCAAGCTCCCCTAGATCCTAATGCTCTAGAAAAGAACCCTCTCTATTGGATGAGGGCTAGGAAGGAGAATTAATCCGAATTTGATAGTCCCGGAAAGTGTTAACTCTTTATTGTTATTGTTTTTATGTTATGAGATGAGTTTATATGGTTTTATACTTTATATGATCATGCATTCTTGATGAATTTCTCAAAGAATGAATTTTTGAAAATTTAGCATGTTTCACTGTGTTATAGTGTGCTGACTAAATTTATTTTTGAATTTTGAGAAAAATTGTCTTGTACTCAGTTGAAGTTTCAATGTGTGTAAAACTTATATATATGAGCATGTTTAATGTTGGAGAAGGTAGTTCCTTTATAAAAGAAGGATAAGGGTGAGTTTTGAAATTGTGAAGTTGATGCAAAAGTTGCTTATGTTGCAAGTGTGTGTAAGTGCAAATTTGTGCTCCTTGTTAGTTTGTAATTTTATTGTGTATGTTTGATCATGATTGTAATGTGTTATGTGGTGCTAATGGAGTCCTTTATGGTCTTAAAGTTTTAGTGTCATTCGAGGACGGATGTTATTCCAAGTGGGGGAGAATGTAACACCCTAAAACGAACTAAGGTGAACTAGAGCTTCGTGATTGTTTCTTGAGTTAATTTAAGATTAGTTATATTGATAATATTAGGTAGTGTGTGAAGTTTAGTGACGTTTGGAGGTCAAACATCAAAGAACATCCATGACGTTTTGAAGGTGTGTTTTAGAAAGTGATCATGTGTCTTGATGTGTTTGATTGAGTTTTACGTGTTTGTTTCATTTGAAATTGGTGTGAGATGTTCCTAACACCTAGACGACTATGTTTCGGGGTATAAATTCTGGGTAAGACCCGACCTAGGACCCACGAGGGGTCCTAGAAGAGGACCCAAGACTTGGAAACCATGCTGCCAAAAGCTGGGCAATCGACGCCCACAGTCTACTAGCCGTAGACTCAACGACGCCCCGTCGTCTAGGGGATGTAGGTTGGGACATAGTACTGGAGTCCAACCCTTCATGTTCCAGCAGCAGACCCAAACGATGCCTATGCAGCACGGGCCGTCGTCCAGTCGACACCCCATTGCTTGAGTCCGTTGATGGGTCCTACCAAAAGCTGCACCGTTTTAACTTTGAGGGCTAGGGGTGTTTTGTAAATTCACCCCAAGTCTTTTATGACCATAGGATAATATCTTTAGGGTTTTTAAGTTATATTAGATTAGTTTTAAGTCCTAGACCTAGAAAAGACCCCTCACTTCAAATATTCAAACTCCCTCTCTAAGGATAAACTCTCTCAAAGTCACCATTGGAGCTAAAATTCAAGGAGAACTAGGAGGGATGGTTTGGACGTGTTTATTCATCAAAATTAGTGGGTTTTCTTGGATTTGAGGTATGGTATCCATCCTTTAACCATCTTTCGTTCAAGGAGTCATTTCTAAAAGATTTCGAAAAGGGTTTTCAAACTCTACTTTCTTCTATCTTTGATTCATGGCATGGGTCTTCTTGTAAAATTGTTTTAACGATTCAAATATGTTTCTTCTAGTATTAATTGACGATTTTAATGTCAAAACTCTAATAAACTCATGTTTATGCATATTTCCAACTTTTAGTTTATGAAATGGATTAAATGAACATGTTTGTGTAGGATATGAACTTTGGTTTTCTTATGTTGTTATTATGACTTAGCCACTGCCCTAAGGGACTTATTATGATGAAATATTGAGGAATTTGTTATAGGTAGTGAGTTCTTGGTTAAATGGTGAGTTTCTTATATTGTATAATTCTTATTATGAATTGCTCATGTGTGGTATGGTCCACCTTCTTGGTGGCGGTGTTTACTTGATGTCTTTGGATATATTTGGTATGTATTGTGAGTGTGGCTTTGAAGGAATAATGTGTGAAATGTAGTGATAATGAAGTTTTTTCTTGTTGATATGTATAATGAAACTTGAATTGAATGTCTTGCTTAGATTATGCCTAAAAAAAGTGTATATGTTGATCATGCTAGTGTGTAAGAAATTATTAATGAAGGTGTAATCTTGTCTAGAATTCAATGTTATGAAAGAAATTATTTATTTGAAAGGTGTGCTCACATGTATACACACACTCTTTGAGTGAATGAATGAATGAAGTTAAAAAATGTGAATGACAAGGGGTGTTTTGGGGTGAGCACTCATTGTGAGATGAGATGAAGTGTTTAGTAGCAATCTCACTACCTCCCAAGATATTTCTAATGTAGGTTGGAGGATGAATACTTATTGTCAGTTGAGATGGTGTATTAAAAGGTTATCCTTGACCTTTAGTAATGAATGTGAGATCCCAAAAATGACTTAGGTGAAGATAGAGCCTAATTTGGTTTTCATGATTTGTAAGGTCCTAAAATGGTCTATTATGTGGTATTGAGGCAGTTTCTAACGTATTAGGTGCATTGGAAGTCAAACGTCAAGGGACGACTAAGATGTTCGACGACTAAGTCACCTATGTGCCTAATATGTGTTTCCATGTGTTTATGTATGATTAATGAGGTTATAAGGTGTTTAAATGAGTTACTATTGTTTATATAGGCAGTGTGTCAAGTTTCGTGAAGTTTGGAGGTCAAACGTTGAAGAACGTCCATGCCATTCGAAAGATGTGCCTTCAAATGATCTTGTGTGTCTAGTCATCTTTCAATGAGTTTTAAGTGTTCGTTTTGGGTGAAATTCATGTGAGATGTCCTAAACTTATATAATAATATGTTTGGGTTGGAAAATTTGGGGAAAACATCCCCAAGGACCATCCAAGGGTCCTTGAGGAAGGACCCAAAGTTGGTTCCAAGGCTGCCCAAGACAGCCCAAACCACGGAGGCAATCGACGCCCAGTGGGTCAGTCGACGCCCCGTTGGTGGGGTCTAATAGTTTTGAACTTATCCAGGGGAAAAAATGGATCAAATAAAAGCCTCAGTCCCAGACCACGGACCAGCAGGACGGACCGTCGATGTTCCTCCTTCTGTGAGTACTGTCCCTGCAGGCAGTCCACTGTAAGTGAAGGGTTAATTTCATCCCACTTACAAATAAGAGTATTGGAGGTTCCTATGGGGTCCTTTGGGTATTCTAAATGTGTATCTAAGTCTTTAACACTTAGAAGATTTCATTCGTACCAATTCAAACCCCAAAATTCCTTAGAAATTTCTTAAGACTCCATAGAAGCTAAAACTCAAGGAAGAGCTTGGATTGGACATTTGAGTGAAGATTCTTCATCAGATTGGAGGATTATCTTAATTGAGGTATGGATTTTTATCCTTGAAACGTTTCATCAAGGATCCCAACTTCAAAGATGTTTTCTAAAGTTTTCAAAGTTGAACTTGACCTATTTCATGATCGACCATGGGTTCTTGCATTAAAGGTTTATAATAATTGAATAGTGATTGATTTTTTGTTATTTATATGATTTTAACTTAATTAACCTATAAACCTATGTAATTGATGAACCCTAGTTTTTGACTACTTTATGGGTTAAGTGATATTGTCTTAATGCTTATCAATTGTAGTGTAGTTTCTTATGGGCTATCTAATAATGTAATAATTGCATTCAATTGATATCTAATTGGTCTTATATTGATAAATATATATTGAATTTGCTTAGATTCATTGAGTATTATGATTTATGCTTTGAATTGATGTTTATGGCCATGGGTAAGGGCCTTATGATATTGAATTGAATGATTTAGCATTGGATTGAAGTGTTGATGATGGAGTGGTGGTACGCTGCCATATTCACCTTTATTTAATGTTAATTAGACTTCAATTATGCTATGATTTGTTTGGTCCACTTATGGTGGTGGTGTTATGTGAATTGATGTGGCCTTGTCGGTGTTATTTTAAGCATTATGAAGATCATGGCCTTGTCGGCAACTATGTGAAGTAAATGTGATGTTTTGTGTAGTGATTATGTGAAGTATGATCATATATACCTATATGTGAAGTAATGTGAAAGTATGTATTCTTATATTGAAATTGTTAGGTGATCATGTTAGACTATGACTATGTGTTCATGTGTGTAGTCTTAGAGTTAATGCATGATTGTTCCTACTTGGTTATATGAGTCTAAAATAATGGTTATATTGATGATGATGTAGTAGTGTATAGGATGACGTAGAAGATGATAATGGTTGTTCCTATGTGCTTCTATAATGACATGTAATATGTGTTAAAGTGAAGTGTTGTGTCTTGTTTAGGTAGACTTGTGTCCCTTACTTGATGTATGTTTGAAAGTGAATATGTGATGTCTTGATTTAGGAAGCTAAAGCTCTTAGTCTTATATGTATGAATGATGTGAGACCTTGAATGATGATAAGAGGGTCCTTTATATGAAACCTTGAACCTAGTTGTAAGGTTATGAACCTTTAAGTAGAAAGCCAAAATGGTATCCTTCATTTAAATGAATGATGGAATTAAGATTGATTTGCTGGAATGACCTCATATCAAACCTTAGGAAAGTCATTATGAACTTCTTGTCGTCATTGTAAGGCAGCCCTAGGGGACCTCTTTTGTAGGGTAAATATAATTGGGTTATGAACTTGATATGGAACCCCTTTGTATGAAACTTAATGTGAATTAATCTATGAGAACAAAGGCTAGCACCGAGTGAGTATGGTAAGAGAAGTAGTTCTAGTTAAAGTATGAGAGGCTAGAATACAAAGTAAGCCCTTCATATTCCTTAACCATGTGCCTACATGGGATGTGTCCAAGTTTTACCATTGGCAAGTAGAACAACCTCATCGGAGTAGGATAGAACCGTGGATTCCATGTTTTGCTACCATGGTCTATATCGGTTATTGCCTATTCTCATCATGTGGAATACCTTTTAGCATTAGAGAAGTTCTATGAGGTTTAGGTGGTGGTATGGGACGCTATCTAGACATTGCACAATAGCTTTGAAGACGTTAGTAAGAGTCCCTAGGTCTTCTCCAAGACCATTACTTGAATGTCCTTTATGTGATGAATGTTTCTTAATGAACTAATGAATTAATGACTTATGTTAGAAAGTATATAAGTGAATGAGTACCTAATCTAGAGTGACTTGAAGATTCCTTAGTTAAAGTGTCAAGAGGACATAAGGGATGATCTCTTCGTGTCTTATCTATGGAAGTCTTGAGAATGACTCTAGTTAGGGAAGTTGGTTGATTCTTTAGGCTTGATCTAAACATAGGAAGTCTTAAGGATTACTTAGGTAACCTTGAAGAGAGTGTATGGGTGTTATCTTCTAGGAGTACTTAAGCTAGTCTTTTGATAGACTTGGTAAAGAGAATGTCATATCTTATATGTTATGTATGTTGGTGTATTTTAAGTGTGTATGTTTCTCATTATGAGTAATCTTGAGGATCGTTTAGACACATCTAGAGAGGGTGTATGGGCGGTCTCTCTTTGTGTGACTTAGGTGAGCCTTAGGATAGCTTTAGTGAGAAGACTATATGCTATAAAGTATTAAAAAGGGAAGGAAAGCACTTCACTGTTACTAGGGGTGGCAAACGGTCGGATTGGATTGGATTTGCATGGGTTGAATATGGTTTGAGAAAAAATGGGTTGGATCATAATTCATCCAAATATAATATGGTCAAATATGGATTTGGTCAGATATGGTTTGGTCAAAATGGTTCTAACCATTTAACCAAATTTGTTTTTCAAAAACATAAATGTACCCCTCTCCACATACCCCCCCCCCCTCCACCTTACACCAACCTACTCCTAAAAAAAATTATTTTTCAAAAATAAAAAAAAACTGTTTTTCAAAAAAAAAAAAAAATTACCCCGCCCCCGGGCAACCCCCTGCCCCCCCCCCACCTTCCACCAACATACCCTATTTGTTTTTTCAAAAAGAAAAGTGTATTTGCAAAAAAAAAAAAAAAAAGTTTGACCTCTCCTCCCGGGCATTCTCCACCCCCCACTCCCACCCCACCCCACCCCAACTTCCACCAACCTACCTCTAAATTTTTTTTTATTGAGTGAAAGTGAAAATAAGTGATCTAATATGGATTAAATGGATACCCATATTGAACCCATTTTGACCATATTTGAAGAGATTTTTAAAATAGCTTGAAGCCCATATTTGACCAATTATAATATGAGCGATCCAATTCATTATATATGGTCAAAATGGGCTCATTTTATTAATATGGGCTGAAATTGCCACCCCTAATTGTTACAGTGTAGCAATTCACTGAACAGTGAGTATAAGTTAATGTAAAGTGACTTCTAAAAATGTGATAATTGGTTGAAATGTTATCTTATGTGTTTCTAAGTTGATGAATGTTGTTCTTATGATTATATTATGATATTTAAATGAAAAAGATGCATATGTCCAATAAATGTTCGTTTTCATGATTTTTATGCATTATGTCATACTTAGTACATGTGGTTGTACTAATTCCATGGTTTTATCTATCTCTATAGTAGTTGGTAGGTGAGGATAATTTGGGAAGCAAGACTTGGATCGTATCACCGTTCAAGTGAAGTTGAAGTATGTCCTCATTTGACTCGATGGCATATATGTCTTTTATGTTTCTTATTGAAGTATTGTAATAGACTTAGTAGTACTATTCTTCTATTTCGTATGGGCCGTGTCCCAAGTAATCTTGTGTCTAAGATTGATGAGATTGAGACTTAGTATTTCCTATGATATCTTTAGGAAAGAGTTTTTAAAGACTATGATATGTTTTGTGAAAAGTTTTAATTCCTCACTTCTTTTCACTATGTATATGCAATGAACGATATGTAAGGGCTTGTATAAGACCTCTGGGAGGTCGAATACACCGGTTGCACTCCAAGAGTTACACATCTTCTAGAGTATAGTCTTAGGATGTGACATAATGTTTAAGACTCCATGGGGTAGTTATGCTTAGAACCGAGAGGATTTGAAGAAGGGGTGGGTGCACATTGTGAGTAGGGATGTTGTACCCAATGTACCCCTAAAGATGAGTACTCCTTGCTAGTAGAGAGTGAGTTACTTAGTAGAAATCTCCTTAACCCTTAACTATGCGCCCGCATAGGTGTAGCTATTAGAAAAGACATATAAAAGCTAAGAGAACACCCCATCCTGGGTAAATGGGGAACCCTCATCCGATAAGGGTAGTATCGGGATTCCATGTCTAGATCTCATGGTCTATGTCGGTTAAAACTATTCCCCCAGAAAAGAAAGAATGAACTAAGTCTCCTAAAAGAATGTACTACTTAGGGTAGGTGGTGGTATGCGATACTTTCTATCCATTGCACTAGGTAGACCTTCCGAATGGGGAGTCTTGGTGTGTTTTATGTGAAATATATGAACTAAGTCTTCAAAAATAACATACTACTTATGGTAGGTTGTGGTATGGGATGCTATTTAACCATTGCCCTAAGTAGACCTTCCGAAAGGGGAGTCTTGGTGTGTTCTACAATGTGTTGTAAATGAATTTACATAACTTAAGGTCTAAGGTTAGGAAGTATGTTAAAACTAAGTTCTATGTGAAGAAGTCAGAAGTGACTAATGAAGGGTGCTTAATCTAAGGGAATCCTCAAGGAGAACTAAGTGGAAGTAGTAGTATGGGAAGCTACTCTCACATTGTACTTATGAAACTTATAGTTCCTATTGGAGAAGGGTACTTACATGAAATTCTTCTTTTATGAATGAGTTTCAAATATCTAGCTAAGAGTGTGGATTTGATTTCCGCACTAGGTAAGCCTATGGTTGGTATTCTGAAGGATCGCTTTGGTGTGTCTTGAAGGGGGTGTATGGGTGTTCCCTTCTTGTCTTACCTTAGGGAGTCTTAGGATAACTTGGTTAGGGAAACCTCATGGGAAATAAGTTCACATTGCTTGGATTGTATCATTCATTGTAATGTTATTCAATGTGTTCACTGTAAGATTTTCTAATGTTACTTTAAAGAGTGTTTTGCATACAAAATTTTGAGAGTCCTACTCTATGTGTTAAATGATGATCTTTATGCTATTTCAATTCTTAAATCATGAAGGTTTTATCAATTTGGCATGTACATTATTTGTACTAAACCCATACTTTTCTATACTCTATAAGTATAGGTTCAGAAGCAAGAAGAAGTGTAGAAGGCGAAGTGGGAAATCTACTCTCTCAAGATTTGGTATGTCCTCATATATTCGAGGGCATAGTCTATGTTTCTTAGTTTATTTATTAAGACTTATTATGTATTTTTCATTTAATGTAAATGGCCGTGTCCCTAAGATACTTATATCGTGTCTTTAAGTTGACTTGTGTAGACGAGATCAAATCCTTAGCTTTTATGAAAGATGTTTTATTTATTAATTTATTTGTGAAAAGTTTTAATTCCGCACTACTTTTCATGTCTTATGAAATGAATGATAGCTAAGGCTTGTAAAATACCTCCACAAGGTTAAGTATGCAATTGTTCCGACCCATGGGTTCTCCCTAACTTCTTTGGGGTACTTTCGGATCGTTACAATTTTCAAATACACTTTATCACCTTCTTCAAACTCTATATCTCTTCTCCTATTGTTGGCATAAGACTTTTGCCGGCTATAGGCTGTTTTAAATCGGTCCCTTATAAAATGGACACTCTTCAAAGCATCATAAGCCAAGTCCGGTCCAAAGAGTGAAAACTCACCAACTTCTAAGCACCCTACCGGAGATCTACATCTCCTACCATACAAAGCTTCAAAAGGAGCCATGGATATGGATGAATGGTAACTATTGTTATAAGAGAACTCCACCAAAGGCAAGTTCTCATCCAAACTTCCCTTGAAGTCGATAACACAAGCTCTAAGCATATCCTCAAGATTTTGAATAGTACGCTCTGCTTGACCATCCGTTTGGGGATGAAAAGCGTTGCTCAACTTTACTCTTGTACCCAACCCCTTTTTAAATGATCTCCAAAACCTATGTCACGCCTCAAAACCCATTAGGACGGACAGGCACCCGATGCCCTAAAGGCCCGAGAGAACCAACCTACAACCTGTTCTTACTGAGCATATACTATAACAATTGAGACAAGTTAACTTTGGATGCAGCGATACAAACCAATGTAAGTAGATCCAAAAGTTATATACAAGACTTGGCCGTTTAGACCACAACTCCTTAAGACACAACTGAACCATGTACATACGTCTACAAAGCCTCTAAAAGATAGAAGACTAGAACCTTAACTACGATACAATACCAAACAAATTTACCAAGGACTTAATAAAGCTCTGAATCAACTTGGAGCTCACCAAAAGTAGCAGAATTTTGAGTGCTCCTAATGAGGAGGTCTACTAGCTGGAGTACCTGAGCCTGCAGCATGAAATGCAGCGTCCCCAATACGGGACGTCAGTACGAAAAATGTACTGAATATGTAAGGCAAATAGTATATGTAATACAAAGCTCAAATGAAATCAAGTAGCAACATAAGGGTGCATAGATTAGGAGAGAAGACCACCTTTGCTTACTCTTATGGGATCAAGTAAGCTACATTCTTTTCTTTACCTTCTTTGTATGTTATAATCTTTGTTGGGCATGTGATACAAGTGACCAGCTGATCAGTGGTAGAAGAGGATGACCCATGCTAGGCGTATTAACCCCTGGGATGCGGTCCTCATAATTACACAACTTGGGATCGGCCCATGCTAGGCTTTCGCCCCTGAGCTGCCACCCTTCTATACCAATAGGGATCGGCCCATGCTAGGCTTTCGCCCCTGAGCTGCCACCCTTAATTAAATAGATTTCTTCACTTAGATTCTTTAATCTTTGAGATTATTGTTAATCAGTTCATAACTCTTTTGAGATGTTATTTTGGATAATCGTAACATTTTGAGATGTTGATTTGGTGGTCATAATCATCTTGGAGACATGAAATTACGGAACAGTAGTGGAATACATGAAAACAATACTTTGAGGCAGTAACAATGACATAAGGAGCTATGAAACATCAACACCTTACTTTAAGACCTTAATGGCACAATTGACTTCAATTGGCTTAGGAGAAGGATTCATCAAACTTTCTTTTGCAAATACCATTTCTATAATAGCACAAGGGGAAATTACACAAGTATAGAGTAGTGAACATATAATGAAGTAGTTCCATGTACTTAGAATGGGGAAAGAAATATTGTTAGCTATTTGGAGATAGTACGCTGCCACCATGCTTTCTTTTCTAGAAATAGAACTTATGAGAATCACTTCATTGATATTAATTGCAGGTGGCAGATTTCATGCCAAAAGGATATAGAATCGAATAGCCTTACATACCTTATATTTATGACCAATACCACTATCACGATTCAGCCTTCCTTATTGGGTGCTAATCTACAACATAAGTCATGATTAAGCTAACATCAGCAGCTAATCACAATAAGGTTCTCCAAAACAGTAGCTAAAAATATTTGATGGAAATCAGGCCCATACAACCCTTACATAAATGGTGAACCACCACACCCTTCCTCTACACATTAATACAACTTCAAACATCATTTCCAGAGATACCCAAACAGCCCTCAACAACAATATTCATAAGGCAGCCACTAACAATCTCAAATCTTTCAGCATAATAGGAGAATATTGACTCAAAGATTTATCATCATCCATGAATTCTTGATAAAATATATACAAAATTCTCCATCCAAACATGATCAAAGAGAGGAAAACAAATGGGTTGAAGTCTTACCTTAATTCTGGAAATTTATCCTCTAAACTTGTACTTCAAGAATTCAAACTCTCCTTCAAACTTCTTACTTGAAAAATGAGACAGCACTCAAGAATCCCTAAGGTGTTTTAGGGCTGCTTATTGAAGCCAAGAGAGACCAAGAAAGAAACTTAAGAAAATCTGAAATTTTGCAAGTTCAAAATGGAGAATAAGACTTGATCCTTATCCTTTGAAAAAGGAGGTGTTATGGCCGACACTCTTGACCAATTTTGGTCCATATAATGTCAAGTAGGTGCCCCACCTGCTTGTCCTTTTAACTTGGGCCCTTTTGGACTTAATATTATTGGACCTTGCCTGTCCATTTTTCCTTTGTTCTTTTAATCAGCTTGGGACAGATTAGTGCAAGTAGGTGGTACACACTTGGCCCAATAACATGGTAAAACAAATCTTAGGAGGTCATGTACTTACTTAGTTTCACTTGGGCTTTATCCATAATGGCCAATTGGCAGATTTGGCTGTTGGGCCTTCTTTCATTCACATTTTCTTTAATAGGTTTGGGCTTCAAATGAGCCCCTAAATATAAGCCTAAATCTGGTCAATCAAACTTGGGCCCTTTAACTATAATATAGATCAAGTAGGTGATGCAACTGCTAGCTCAATTACCACCTTACTATAATTACTTAAATACTTTCCATCGGAGTTAACTTGCAATACATATGCTAAAACGTGCAAGGCATTACATCACCTTCCAAGCTAGTTTAAACCAACACTAATCATGTAAGAAACATGATCCCTCACCTACACTATAAGTATAAGTCAAGTATAACATGAATAGAACTACCACATACAAAAATACAGGCCGTTACAACCTAGATGTGAATTCTGTGCCCCTATCCGATATGATGGATAACGGAATACCATGAAGACTCACAATCTCATCTATGTAGATCCTTGCATAATCCTCTGCCGAGTAAGAGAAATTAACGGGAATAAAGTGAGCGAATTTGGTCAATCTATCCACTACTACCCATATTGAGTCATGTTGCCTTCGAGTTTTAGGCAAACCCACTATAAAGTCCATGTTAATGTCTTCCCACTTTCAAGTAGGAATTTGGATATCTTGAAGTAAACCACTCGGCTTTAAGTGTTCGACTTTCACTTGTTGGAAATTTGGACACTTTGCAACAAAATCCGTTATGTCCTTTTTCAAGCCATCCCACCAAAACACTCCTCTAAGTTCATGATACATCTTAGTAGAACCCAGATGGATAGAGTAACGGGCTCCATGATCTTCCTCAAGGATCCTATTCCTCAAATCATCTACATTGGGTACACACAACCTATCTTGATACCTAAAAACACCATCCCCCCTAAGGAGAATGACTGAATAAACTTACTAATAACTGATTCTTTCAACTACATCAAAGCATAATCAAGTTGTTTCTTAGACTTCACCTCAACCACCAAAGACGATGTTGAGTTATGGTGGACCACAAAGACACCATTAGAGGATCCAACTTTGCACCCAAACGAGCCAACCTATGAAGATCTTTCACTTGGTCTTTCATGGCTTCTTCTACATGGGACAAACTACCCATAGTCATACAACTTAGAGTATCCGCCACAACATTGGCCTTGTTGGGGTGGTAGAGAACACTTATATCATAGTCTTTCCACAACTCCAACCATCTCCGTATCGGAGATTTAACTCCTTTTGAGTGAATATATATTGGAGACTTTTCTGGTCCGTATACACATCCACATGGACCACATAGGGATAATGCCTCAATATTTTCATGGAAAATACCACGGCCGCTAACTCTAGGTCATGAGTTGGATAATGTTTCTCATGAACTTTGAGTTCCTAGAAGCATAGGCTATATAACTTTGCCATGTTGAATAAGAACACACCCCAACCCAACTCGGGATGCATCACAATAAACTAGAAAACCCTTAATACCCTCCGGTAGATTCAATACCGGAGCGGAAGTAAGCCTATCCTTCAACATTTTGTAGCTCTTTTCACATGCCTCCGACCACTCAAATTTCACAATGTTTTGACTCAAGGTTCTCAAAGGGGAAGCAATAGATGCAAACCCGTCGACAAACCTTCTATAATAAACGGATAGACCTAAGAAAACCCTAACATCCGAAGGAACCAAAGGTCTAGGCCAATTTTTCACCGCTTTGGTCTTCCTTGGATCAACCTCTACTTTTTCAATAGAAATAATATGACCAAGAAACACTACCGACCTCAACCAAAACTCACATTTGCTATACTTGGTAAACAGTTTGTGTCTCTTAAGCGCTTGCAACACCACTCTCAAATTATCTATGTTTTCACTCTTATTTTTCGGATATACCAAGATGTCGTCAATGAAAACAATGACAAATGAATGTAGGTAACTTCGGAACACCCTATTCATTAGGTCCATAAATGCCGTCGAATCATTAGGGAGACCAAAGGACATTACTGAGAACTTAGTGACCATATCTAGTCCAAAATGACATCTTGGGAATATCTTCACCTCTTACCCTAAGTTGGTGATATCCCGATCTCATGTCAATCTTGGAAAAGTAACTCGCACCTTGGAGTTGATCAAATAAATCATCAATCCGAGAGAGAGGATACTTGTTCTTGATTGTGACTTTGTTGAGTTGACGGTAATCAATGCGCATTCTAAGGGACCCATCCTTCTTTTTTACAAACAATACCGGAGCACCCCATGGAGAAATACTAGGCTGAATAATGCCCTTGTCTATCAAGTCTTTGAGTTCAGCCTTCAACTCTTTCAATTCGGCCAGAGCCATCCGATACATAGGAATTGAAATGGAATTTGTATCTGGTAGCAAGTCGATACCAAAATCAATTTCCTGTTCGGGAGGAATACCGGGAATATCATTAGGAAAGACCCCCAAAATCCCCTCACTACAGGGACAAACTCGATGGGAGAAATTTTAGAGTCAAAATAAACAATATTGAGTTCTACTAACTCCACATGAGTAACTCTATTGGGCAACATTATAGGATAATTTCTATATAGTCTCTTAGCACCAACCGACTCACCCACCGGGGTAGTCACCATAAAGGGTTTATTAAGATATCGGGCAAAATGTCAAACTTTTTAGCTACTAGAGGAGTAACAAATGACAATGTAGCACCAGGATCAAGTAAATCATATACATCAATAGAAAAGACTTTCAACATACTGGTCACCTCATCGGGAGAAATCTCTTGTTCACCCATAGAGAGGAAAGCATAGAAGTGGCTTTTTTTCGGAGCATCTACATTAGAACCACTTTCTTGTCCACTCCCCTTGTCGTGCACCTTCAAATTTGGAAAATCTCGAATTTTGTGCCCACTTTCACCACAAGTAAAGCAATTGTCTGTCCCAATGAGGCAATAACCATAATGCTTGTTGCCATACTTTGCACAAGTTGGCTTCTTACTTGGTGAACTAGTACCTCTTCTCTTTTGAGGCTTAGTGTTAGACAACCTATCATCACAAGACTTAGGGAACATGGAAGGACCTTGAATGGAGAACCTCTTCTTGAACCTAAGCTTGTCTTGGATATCAAGCATACCCTTTGAAGAACCTCCATGAAAAGACTTTGCCTTATTAGCATCTCTACTCTTTCTCTTAACCCTTGTCTCTTCCACTTGTTGAGCATGAACCATGAGACGATAAATGTTCATATTATCATGTAGCATAGCCGAATGACATTCTTCTTTCAAGTCATCCGACACTCCTATCACAAAGTGGCTCATTTCATCTCTAGGGTCGGAAACCAAAGATGGAGAATATCTTGGCAATTTAGTGAATTTCAAAGAGTAGTCAAGTACACTCATACCTCCTTGACGAAGGTTGGTGAATTCTTTTACTTTGGCTTCCCTCTTCTCTCTAGGAATGAATCGATAAAGAAAAGCCTTTTTTAAAATCTCCCATGTCACCGAACCACCCCATAGAGGCCTATTGTCTCTCCATTGGACGTACCAAGTTTGGGCCACATCTTTGAGTTGGTAAGTGGCTAACTCGGCCTTCTCACTAGTAGTACACCCCATAGCATTAAGGATCTTGTAAATTTCATCAATGAACTCTTGGGGGTCTTCCTCCACTTTGGACCCATAGAAAGAAGGAGGATTCATCCTAGTGAAATCCCTCAAATTGGAGGCTATGGTGCAAACTTGTTGGTTTCCTCGCGGTACCACCTCCCTATTATTTTGGGATGTCATAGCGTGTGCTTTAGTAGTGACGGATTGTGCTTGGGTTGTAATGGACTGGTCCATTTTGATAAAAGCTGCCCTTATATCCCCATCCGCCATAAGAGGAGGAGCAACTAGAACTTTATCACCCATACCAGCTTTTTCGAGTGGAGGCACTTGGTTTTCTTGTACTCCCACATTAGCAATGACTTCCTCTGCCCTTCTTGCGGCTGCTCTTCGGGTATTCATACTTATAACCACTACACAAGGTTTAGGTGAAAGTAAACATAAAGTAGACTCTAGAGGCACGACATAGGATTACAAGAAGATTTGAGTTTCCTAAGCATCACATAGTTCCTCATTCATAAGTGTGGCGCGCTTCACAATTATGAATAAGAATCTATGTAGACGTGGTTTAATGAGACATAAATCCTAAAGGTATTCAGCCTCATGCTCTCATACCAAGTTTTTCACATCCGCGGAGCACCCCCTAGACGTAATCGGCATCGGCGTCCTCTTTGAGGACTAAGACTAGCCTTTTAGCATACATCAGTACATTCATAGGTTAAAAATGCAGAAAATTTAAAACTTTTCGATTACTCCTACATTGAGGTTTACTTTGACCTCTCGCTTACACATAATATATATTTATCGAACATACATAGACCCTTCTTATAAGAAGATTACATAGTCTTCTACTTTTATTGCACATGCATAGTATAATATAGTCTCATAAGAAGTCTATAACATTGTCTTATACTAAACTATCTAGAAAAGAGTATCAAAATTTGGGCATAGCCTAAGACATCAACAATTATATCTACTTATAGCCTTTAGAATTATAGTTCCAAAATGAAAGAGTATGAACAAAGTGTCTTTAAGACTAAACAACATCCAATAGGTAGATAATGGTAGCGTCCTCGAAAAGTGAGGACCTACCAAACTTGGAAGATAAGAATCCAAGTTGTCTTCAAAGCCTTATCTAATATCAACTGCCGAATCCTACATATTTAGTAAACATCAAACATGGGTTAGTACACATTTGTAATAAGTATGGGTATACGCACATAAAACAAGTGAAATCATGCTAAAGAGGACATTAGACATCAAAACCATGCTAAAGTACTTTTGAAATTTTTTATGCACAAATTAAGAACCCATATAAGCCAATATTCACACAAGCCATAAGTCTAACCCATGTACAACACAAGACCAACATCAACAAGTAATAGTCAAGTCAACATATACAAGAGTTCACAACATCAAAATACAAGCAAGACCCTTACTCATAACCCACCATTTAGCCTACAAGTGCAATGACCAAGCAAATCCCCACAACCTTACTCAATCAAGTAAACAAAACAAAGGATCACAAATAATGCCAAACTTAACATAACATAGCTTCAATAATAACCATCGTCATATTTAGCAATATAGGACCAATAGGATGTTCATAAATAAAACAAACATCATATAGGATCATCAACATGTAAAGTCAACATCTTCATAACATATACATTACAAGAACACAAGAACAACCTCCTAAGGATTCCCTCAAGATAAACTAGTGCAAGGTGTAGGTAGAGTCACATACCCCTACCTAGGCTATGTAAAACCTCTCAAGTCACCCTAGTTAGTGTATAGTCTATTACTTCATTTTACTTTCGGGAACACTTGCATTAACCGACATAGACCACAAGAGCTAAGTGAGGAATCCTGTGTTGTAGGCTTTATCCATAATGGGCCAATTGGCAGATTTGGCTGCTGGGCCTTCTTTCATTCACAATTTTCTTTAATAGGTTTGGGCTTCAAATGAGCCCCTAAATATAAGCCTAAATCTGGTCAATCAAACTTGGGCCCTTTAACTATAATATAGATCAAGTAGGTGATGCAGCTGCTAGCTCAATTACCACCTTACTATAATTACTTAAATACTTTCCATCGGAGTTAACTTGCAATACATATGCTAAAATGTGCAAGGCATTACATCACCTTCCAAGCTAGTTTAAACCAACACTAATCATGTAAGAAACATGATCCCTCACCTACACTATAAGTATATGTCAAGTATAACATGAATAGAACTACCACATACAAAAATACAGGCCGTTACAGAGTCATTGAGATTTTACGTTTTCATATCGTGTTAAAGGTTTATAATCTTGATAAAACGTTAATCTTTGGTAATACTCCTTGCTGGTTCACGTTGATTGTTCTATAGTTATAAGAAATGATTTTAATTGCATATGGTTGCTCATAATGTTCTACTCGTGCATAGAGTCATTTATCATTTCACCGAGTCCCGGGCCGGGTAATGTTCGTGCGAAGTTTCTTGCATATGTCACCGAGTCCCTCACTAGAGGGCCGGGTATGTATATTATATATATGATTGTTGATGAGGATGGTTATGATGATGATGATGTCGGAGATGATTTGATGACTATTTCACCGAGTCCCTCACTAGAGGGCCGGGTACGTATGACGTATATATATGATGATTATTTTGCCGAGTCCCTTACTAGGGAAGCTGGGCACCTTATATGTTAAAGATATGCATGATTTTCACTTATAAGGCACGTGTGTAGCGATGTCATGTTTCGACTTATCATGTTGGTAGTCATCTTTACCTTATGCTTTACATACTCAGTACATTGTCCGTACTGACCCCCTTTCCTCGGGGGGGCTGCGTTTCATGCCCGCAGGTGTAGACGCACAGTTCGGTGATCCTTCCGCCTAGGATATATACTCAGCTGATTGGGAGAGCTCCACTGTTCCGAAGCCCATTCGTTTTGGTACATAACTTCCTATGTAGTCTTTTGCTTATCTATGGGTACGGCGGGGCCCTGTTCCGTCGAGTTTCACTACTATATTCTTAGAGGTCTGTAAACATTATGTGGGTTGTATATATATGTTTTGAATGATGGTCTGGACATGGTTTGTTTGGGATGTCCGCTTGTTCAGGGGCAGCCTTGTCGGCTGCGTACATCATTGTGTATTGTGTAGTGGCAGCCTTGTCGGCTTGCGTACTAATGCTTTGGATAGTTGCAGCCTTGTCGGCTCGCGTATGTTGTTACGGTTAAATGGTTATGACTCCTTATGAGGTAGATCCACTTTATATATATATGGCGTTGGGGTTGGCTTAATTTGATTAAATTCCATATTGTCTTAGTTTCAGTTGGTTATACTTAGCAGGTTTGTTTATGAGTGTCCAAAACGGACACTAGTCACGGCCCATCGGGTTGGGTCGTGACATTAAATGAATCTTTCTCCTTAGGGGAAGATGGTGTATTAAGATATCAAGGGCGATTATGTGTTCCTAATATTGATGATTTGAGGAATCATATCCTTGAAGGAGCTCATGGCTCCCACTATTCCATTCATCTGGGGTCAACAAAAATGTACCATAACTTAAGGAGGTGTATTGGTGGGAAGGTTTGAAAAAGGACATAGCGGAATTTGTCGCTAACTGTCCAAATTTCCAACAAGTCAAGGCCGAACATCTAAAACCAGGAGGCTTACTACAAGATATCCAAATTCTTACTTGGAAGTGGGAAGACATCAATATGGATTTTGTGGTAGGTTTGCCCAAGAACCAAAAGCAATATGACTCCATATGGGTGGTGGTTGATAGGTTGACCAAGTCCGCTCATTTTATTCCCGTCAAGTCTACTTATTCGGCGGAGGATTATGTTAAGATCTTCATAGATGAGATTTTGTGTCGCCATGGTATTCCTTTATGTATCATATCGGATAGGGGTGCACAATTCACATCTATGTTTTGGAGGTCATTTCAAGAAGGGTTGGATACTAAGGTGAAGTTGAGTATTGCTTTTCATCCCCAAACGGATGGTCAAGCGGAATGTACTATTCAAACCCTGGAGGATATGCTTAGAGCTTGTGTCATCGACTTCAAATGGGAGTTGGGATAAGCACTTGCCGTTGGTAGAGTTTGCTTATAATAATAGTTTCCATTCATCCATCTACATGGCTCCCTATGAAGCCTTGTATGGTAGGAGGTGTAGGTCTCCTATTGAGTGGTTTGAAGACTATAAGTCTTCAATTCTTGGTCCCGATTTTATTTTTAAGACTTTGGAAAAAGTTCATATTATAAGGAATCGCTTGCAAATGGCCTATCGTCGGCAAAATTCCTATGCCGATAATAGGAGGAGGGATCTTGAGTTTGAAGATGGTGATAAAGTGTATTTAAAAATTTCACCTATGAAGGGGGTTGTTAGATTTGGCAAGAAAGGGAAATTGAGCAATCGTTATGTGGGTCCCTATGAAATCTTGCAAAGGATTGGTAAGGTGGCCTATGAGTTGAGGGTGCCTAGTGAATTGGCTTCGGTTCATCTGGTTTTCCATGTGTCTATGTTGAAAAAGTGTGTGGGTGATCCCGAGTCCATTCTTCCTATTGAGGGACTTTGTGTCAAGGATAACCCTTCTTATGAGGAGGTTCTGGTTCAAATTCTTGAAAGGCAAGTGAAAAGGTTGAGGAACAAAGAGGTAGTATCCGTAAAAGTGTAATGGAGAAATCACTTAGTTGAGGGTGCAACATGGGAGGCCGAGGCCGACATGAAGTCCCGATACCCTCATATTTTTGATAATTGAGGTTAGCCATTCTATTTAATAGTATAAATATGATTAGAAATTGAAGTCCCTTGATTTTTGGGTGAAGATATGCAAAAGTTGAATTTTTGAAATGTGCACAGTGAATTCACTGATTTTTGCCCCAAAAATTTGAAATTTTTGTTTTTGTCTTGTTTTGAGTCATGTTATGCATTTTGACGTGTTGAGTATTTATGAAATGTTGTGTATCATGTTAATAAGTTGAACTTGATGCTAATTGACTTATGTGTGTCATGTTGACCTCATATGATTGTTATGAGAAGTAAGTACCTCATGAAGTAATCTTGAGTCTTATATTTGGTAATTGATGTTTTGAATTCCCTTGATTGAAATGATATGCATAGTGTTGTTTTGAAATGATGTTGGTTGGGCTTCTAGTCTTGAGTCTATTCCTTCCTTGAAAAGAATTTGTGTCATACGGGGACGAATGTTCCAAAGGGGGGGATAATGTAACATTTTGAAAACGTAAGACGTGTCGTTAAGCCTAACATAGGTGTCAGGAAGTCTAGACACTGTTTTATGGTTAGTTTAATGAATATAGGTAACTTAGGGAGTTTTGGAACCAAAATGTTTAAGAACGTCCATGACGTCCGTTCAAAGAGGTGCTAGTGTGCCTTGGCCTATTTGACTAGCTTTTAAGAGTCAGAATTTAACAAAATCTGGTGAAAAGGTGTGTAACAAGTGTTAGAAAGGTTTCATGGTCGAAACGTCCGGGTACGACTCCCCAAGGACCAACCAAGGGCCTTGAGGAGGACCCTTGTGGTACTTGGCAACACCCTGGGCAGTGTGCATCGACGGGATGGCCTACGGTCCATGGGTGGACCAACGAACCGTTGGTGCCACCGTTGCCCCACATTTGTCCAGGTAGTGTCCGTGTGCATCGACGAGGCAACCCATGGTCCGTGCATGGACCAACGGACCGTCGATGCCACCGTCCCTCCTCACTTAGCCAAACCTTGGTGGGGGAGCAGTAACGGAACTGCCGACGGTCCGTAAGTGTACTGACAGGGCGTCGATGCCTCCATCGTACCACACTTATCCTGTGGAGGAAGGCCCCGGCTGCACAAGTCTCTGACCGAGATGATGGATATTCAGCACGGAGGGGGGCCAGTCCGTTGACGGGGTCTCATTTGTGGGGTCAGGTAAGTTTTCTTTCACGTTTTAATTAAGTCATTTAATTAGTTAGGGGTCTTAGGTAGTTAATTAAGCGATTAAGGGAGGTCTAATTAAGTTAGTTAGTCACCCTATAAAGTCCCTAACCTCACTTAATCTAAACACAACTCTAAAACAAATTGCTCTACCTTCTCTCTACTTTCTCTCTCTATTGGAAGACTCCATTGAAGCTAAGTGTAGGAGGTGAATTGGGGGCTGAAAAAGAGTGGATTCATCTTCAATTTCTCATCAAAACATTAAGTCATGAGATCTCTTCACCTTTGAGACCTCTTTCCTCAAAGGGTTCATCCAAATTGATTTCAAAATTAGTGATTTCTAATGGGTGTTATCCAATTCCAAATTTGATGTTATGAATTGAGTTATTGATGTTTCTTTTAGGTTAATATGAGTTTATTAACATGTATTCTAACTTAATTGGAGTAATTGTTGATGGTCTTGCCTAAATTGATGAACATGTCCCCAAGTCCTTAACCCTATGTTGTGTTCTTGACTTATAATGTAAATTGTTCATTCAATTGACTTGCTTAAGGGTTGAATCACTTGTAGATGATGTTGATATGCTTTTATGAAACGAATTAGGATGGTAATTAGTCTTTCATGCTAGTTCTTGATAGGTAATCTAGGGTATGATGAATTGACTTAATCCTAAGCTTTGATCTACTATTGAATTATGAAGTAGTAACTCTTTTATACTTGTGATTTCATTGGTTATTGAGTTATGGTGATTTGATGACCTAATTGGGTTGAAATAATGGTTTATGGTAAGACCTTGATGGTTATGAATTGTGAAGAAGACTTGGTAAGTCTTGTGACCTTATCCTTTGTTTCAATTATGGTTAATTGTGGCTAAGTCATGATGATTGTGTTGGAGCATGCCTTGTATAGGATTTATAGGTTGGTATGATGTTGAATTGAAATGTATTGTTATGGTTGTTAGGTTAATTAAGATGTAAAGTAACAAGGGTGATGATGATCGCCAAATGTGCTTTATTATGAAAGGCTATGAAGTGTTAACCTTACTTATGTGAATTGTGATGAAAGGCTTTTTACTCATCCAATTCCTATTGAGCTATTATGATGATGATGATTATACAAGGGCTAGACCCTATGACCTAAACTAAGTTATGATTGTTAATGAATATTTAAACACATTTCAATAAAAGGGACTTATCTTAGCAACGAGTGAACTTGACAATGGGAGGTGATGACTTTTCATGAAGAGGAAAGATTCACCCTATAGTTTCCCATGTGATGTTGACTTTCCCTTTGAGGGATATTTCATCCGAGGGATTCCCATAAGATGAGGCTCAATTACCACATGGTACGAAGAGGGAATACATATCTCTTAGTTCTTGAACTATGTTGCCACCATAGGAAGCCTAGCTAATTGATCCATATAGGAAGCTATGTTTATATTGGGTTTTACCTTGGCCGGCAAACCATCTTCCAACGGTGCAAGGTTTTATGAAACCGGATTCCACATTTAGCTCATGTGGTCTATGTCGATTAAGGCAAGTGTTCCCTAAAACTAAAATGAAGTAATGATGTATAGACTAATTAAAGTGCCTTGAGAGGTTTGACTTAGCTTAGGTAGGGGTATGGGATTCTACTTATGCCTTGCACTAGTTTGCCTTGATAGGAGCTTTAGGAGGTCAATATTATGTATGTAAATGATGATAACGGTAAATGACCTTTTATGATAATTATGATTCTTATGAACATGAAATTGGTCTTTACTGTTAAGGTATGAACTTATGTGTATTGAAGGCTATGTTATTTGAAGTGAGTTACTATTTATAATTCTGTTTTGGTTACTTGATTAAGTAGGGTTATGGGGCTTTGCTTGGTCATTGCAGTTATGGCTTTATGAGGGTTATGTTTGGTCGTCTTGCTTTACTATTTACATGATGAACTCTTGTTGATGCTTGTGACGTTATTACTTGGTTATAGAGTTACATGAGACCATGGGTGCAAGTATGTGGGCATGAATATGGCTTATATGACCTGGTGAACATGTTTAAATGAGTGGTATAGTTTATTGATTTTGCATAAGTCCTTAAAGAGGCAAAATGGCATGATTTTATCTAATGTCCCTGTTTAGCATGTTCTGATGTTATATGTGCATATGGTCTCATACTTAGTACATGTGGCGTACTAATCCCATTTTCTCCCTTTTTTCCAAACATTTTAGGTTCCGTTCTTTGAAGGCTCTTTTGATACGACTTGAAGAAAACTTGGATATTCTCTATCATCTAATGGGTAGGTCCTCACTTTCCGAGGGCGATGCCGATATCTAGCTATGTAGTTGATTTATTTTCTAAGACTCTTATGTTCATTCTACTTCGTTTGATGTACGATTTTTATAAGCATATATGTGGCTTCTTTACATTGATGTAGGGCTATGCCCAAATTGCTATGATCTTTAGATGGTATGAGATGAGACAATCATTGTGACTTTATTATATCTTATATTTATGTATGTGCAATAAAAGTAAAAGGCTATGTAAAATTCCTATACGAAGGGTCTATGTAAACTCGATACGAATATCTATTATGTGTATGTATAGGTCTATGTAAACCTACAAGTAGATAATAATGAAAAGTTTTAATTTTTCCATATTTTTCAATCGATGAATGTGATGATGTAAGACTAAGAGGCTAGTCCTAGTCCTCAAAGAGGACGACGACGCCGGTTACGTCTGGGGTTAAACTCGGATGTGACACCCTAGAGGATATGTTAAGATCTTGTGTGATAAGTAACAAAGGGAATTTGGATGATAACTTATCGTTGATCAAGTTCTCTTATAATAATAGCTACCATCCTAGTATTATAGTGGCTCCATTTCAACCATTATATGGTAGGAGATGTAATTCTCCGGTCGGGTGGTTTGAGGTTGGAGACTCTTCACTCTTTGGTCCCAAAATAATATATGAAGCTTTGTATAAGGTTCCGGTGATAAAAGATTGGTTGAAAACAGACTATAGTCGGCAAAAATCCTATGCTGACAATAGAAGAAGAGATCTTGAATTTGAAGTAGGTGATATGGTGTATTTGAAGATTTACCCTATGAAAGGGGTGATACGATTTGAAAAAAAGGGGAAGTTGAGTCCCCCGTATGTGGGTCCCTATGAGGTTATTCAATGGGTTGGAAAGGTTGCATATGAGTTTAGATTACCTATTTAACTAGCTTCGGTTCATCGGGTGTTTCATGTCTCCATGCTAAAGAAGTGTATTGGTGATCCAGTACCCATCATTCCTATTGACGGGTTAGGTGTGTCTGAGAGCGTTTACTCTGAAGAGGTTCTGGTTCAAATTCTCTAGATCGCCAAGTTAAGAAGTTGAGGAACAAAAAAGTGGCCTCCGTAAAAGATTTATGGAGAAACAACCTAGTTGAGGGAGTAACATGGGAGGCCAAGGCCGACATGAAATCCCGTTATCCTAACCTTTTTCCTAATTGAGGTAAGTAGTCCCTCTCAAAATAAAATAATGAATAACATGAATTTCTCTTTTTTCTAAGTATGTGCATATTTCGGTAATGTCTATGTCAAAATGAGTTTTCATGAAAGTGGCTTTTTGTGTTAACTTGCACTTATGTGAAAAATATATTTTTGCCTTCTGGAGATTTTTGGTCTTTGATGTTGTCTTGAGAAGAATAGCATGGTAACTCTTTAATGTCACTTTGAGCTTATTTTTATGTTGAGAAGGTAGTTCCTCATAATGTGTTATGAAATATTGATCTCTTATGTGTTGTGACTTGAGTTGCTATGTGTAATGTTGTTGTTATGTGTTGAAGGAGTTGTGAAGTACTCGTATGAGCTGTGAATAATGATTATTATATTCATGTTTTTGGTTGGGTTTCTAGTCCTGAGTCATATTCTCCCTATAAAAGATTTAGGTGTCATTCGGGGATGAATGTTCCTAACGGGGGATAATGTAACACTTTGAAAGTCCATGAGTTGGTCTAGAGCCTCACATGATTAACCAAGCCATAAAACAATGTTTCTAAGCCTAAATTAATGTATTAAAACTATTTAGGAAGTGTTAGAGTCAAAACGTCAAGAAACGTCCATGACGTCCAGAGGCTAGTACACTTGAACTAGTAAAATGTCCTTAGGTTTCGTGATGGTTTGAAAGTGTTATATGAAGTATAAAACTTGTAAAAAGACTTTATATAGGTAAAATAATTTATATATGGTGAAAATGTCAAGGTACAACCCCCCAAGGATTGCCCTAGGGGTCCACGAAGGGACCCCACCCTTGTCAAAGAAGGCTGCCAAAGCAGCAGCCATGTTGGCCTTGGCAGAAGTGTCTCCGCATCGCGGAAATGGTCCCCCAAGGACCAAAAATCTTGGTCTGCGTTGCGTACACGTAGCGGACTCTTGTGGTTCGAAAATTGATTTAGAAAATCTTGTGGGAGCATCTGCACGACGCGTACTTGTTTCCCGACGAAAATCTCAAATTTAGAATTCAAGTATGACTTCATAGAAAGGACAACTTAAGTGAGGGGTCTTTTGGGTATTTTATTGGGGGGTCATATATTTATTTTCAATCAGTTTTACCTCACATTCAGTCACTCAAATAAAAACCCCAAATAAAAATCCAAAAGCTCTCACATCTCTATAGATTCTCTCTCTATTCATCCTCAATTGGAAGAACAAGGAAGCTTGAAGAAGAAGAGAAAGTATCCAAGGTTCTTACTCAAATTTTGTGGATAATGCTTAATTAAGATATGTGTTCTTCACCCTTGGGATTCCTTTCCGCATGATGTCTTTTCAAAGTTGATTTCTAAATTACCCAATTCCAAGGGTTTTTCTTTACAAATGGGTTTTCTTCTAAACATCGAATTGATGATTGACTACGAATAATTGTGATTACCTATGGCTAATTAAATATATATTGTTGAGTAATTGATGCTATTTAATAGCAATTTCGTGTAGATCATGTGCTTTCCCCAATTTCCCCAAATCTTGGATCTTGCTCATAAAATTGATGTCAATTGATGAATATATTGATTGTTAGACTTGTTTTAACTATTCTAATTCATTCATGAATAACATAGGGTCATGTATTGTTGGGATTGGATCTATTTCTTGATTAATTCATGATGAACCCTTTTTCCCCTAACCTAGATTACGAATTGAAGTTAATTTGGATAGTAATGACATAGTTGACTTAGTTATTGTGTTAATTACTATTATATGATGTTATTACACCTATTGATGGATGAATATGGTTTTTTTGATGGTAAGACCTTGAGGAAGGCTTTGAGGGTGAATTAGTAAGATCTTATGATCTTGAATCCTGTACTTCAATTGTGATGTCTTATACTTGATGATGATTTTCTATTGAAGTATTGCAAGTGATTAGATTAACTAGGTGTTGGTATGATGAATGTAATTGAAATGTCTTGACTATGTGAATTGTGAGACTATGATTAAGGTATGATGATATAAGGTTGATTGTGAATTCCTTATGTGCCTTATTATGATATGATGATGATGGTGTTAATCTCATGAATGAAGGGTTGTAATGAAAGGACACTCTTATGCAATACCTAATGAGCTAATGATAAAATATACAAGGGGTTAGTCTCATATGGCCTATATTAACTTATGATGATTAAGAATGTAACGCACTAAAACGAACTAAGGTGAACTAGTGTTTCGTGGTTGTTTCTTGAGTTAAATTTAAGTTAAAATGATTTACTTTAGTGTCCTTAAGCATTGTGTGAAGTTCGGTTAATTTTGGAGGTCAAACGACCAAGAACGTCCATAACACTTGGAAGGTATGCCTTAGAGAGTACTTGTGTGTCTTGAGGTGTTTGAGTGTGTTTTACATGTTCGTTTGGCTTGCAACTTGTATGAGATGTTCCTAAGACCTAGACGACCATGTTTAGGGGTTTAACATTCGGGAATGACCCCACCTAGGACCCACAAGGGAGGCCTAGAGAAGGGCCCAAGACTTGGACAAAATTGCCAAAGAATTGACCAAACGACGACCCAAAGGACGGTTCTTTGGTCCACCAATGGTCCGTCGACCATGGGCGTCGATTGGACCCGCAAGGCAGGATGGCCAGGCTCCAAATGGAGCTAAGTCTCAACCAACAAAACCCAACCAACGGTCCGTCGGTCCCCATCCGTCGATTAAGCATGGAAGCCTGCAGGTTTGTGAGTTGCAGTCCCAACCAAAGACACCCCATCGACGGGGCGTTGGTTGACAAATGGCCCGTCGGTAGGGAACCGTCGATGGGTGCCTGCCAAAAGCTGTATTTTCTTGTGAGGGCTTGGGGTGTTTTGTAAATTCACCCCAAGTCTTGTATGACCCTAGATTGATATTTTTAGGGTTTTTAAGTTATATTAGATTAGTTTGAAGTCCTAGATCTAGACAACACCCCTCACTTCAAAATCAAACTCTCTGTAAAGACAAACTCTTTCAAAGTCAACATTGGACCTAGAAGTCAAGGAGAGATAGAAGGGCTGGTTTGGACGTGTTTCTTCACAAAAATCATTGGGTTTTCCTTCATTTGAGGTATGGTATCTATCCTTGAACACTCTTCCATTCAAGGAGTCAATTCCAAAATATTTCAAAAAAGGTTTTCAAACTATACTTTCTTCTATCTTTGATTCTAAGCATTGGTCTTCTTGTAAAGGTGTTTTAATAATTCAAATGTTTTTATTCTAGCACTAATTGATTATTTTAATGTCAAAAACCTTATGACTCATGTTTATGTATATTTCAAACTTTTGGCTTAAGAAATGGGTTTAATGAGCATGTTTGTGTAGAGTATGAACTTTGGTTTTCTTGTGTTGTTATGTTGGTTTAGCTACTCTCCAAAGGGCCTTATTATGATGAAATATTGAGAAAATAATTATAGGCGGTGATGGCTTGGTTAAATGGTGAGTTACTTATATTCCAAAATATTATAGATTGCTCTTGAGTGGTATGTTCCACCTTCTTGGTGGCGGTGTTTATTTGATGATCTTGATATTACTTAGTATGTATTGTGAATGTGGTTTTGAAGGTCTAATATGTGCAATGAAGAGATATTGAAAATTGGTCTTGTAATGTGTTTTGTGAATCTTGAATTGTATGTTTGACCTAGATTATGCCTTTTTGAAGTATATGATTATGTGATACTTGTAAAGTGTGATAAGTTGTTGAATGAAGGTCTAAAGCATCTATAGAAGTTGATATGAATGAAAAGATGATTATATGTAAGGTGTGCTCACATGTACACACACTTAATTGAATGAATGATGCTAAGTTGAGTCAAAAGGGGAGTCTTTGGGTGGACACTCTTCGTAAGTTGAGATGAAGTGTCTAGTAGCAACCTCACTACATCCTAAGAGCTTTATAAGATAGGTCGGAGGATGAATACCCTTCGTTAGTTGAGATGTGGTGTTCACTAGTTATCCTTAACCTATAGTTTATAACGTTGATAATCCATGGCGATTTATGCCTAGCACCAAGAGGATATGAAGAAGGGGTGGTTACACTTCATGAGTTGAGATGTTGTAACCAATGTACCTCTTGAGATGAGTACCCTCGTTAGTAGAGAATGAGTTACTTAGTAGCAATCTCCTTATCCCTTAACTATGTGCCTACATAGGTGTAGCTATTGGGAAAGCCATGTAAAAGCTAAGAAGTATGACCTTACTCTAGGCAAGTGAGGATCCCTCATCCGATAGGGGTTAATATCGAGATTCCATGTCTAGCTATCATGGTCTTTGTCGTTAAGATAAGCCCCCACAAAAGTAATGAAAGTAATAAGTCTTCTAAAAGCATGTGCTACTTATGTGAATTGAATGAACTAAGTATTCTAAAAGAACGTGCTACTTAGGTAGGTGGTGGTATGGGACGCTACCTATCCATTGCACTAAGTAGAACCTTCCGAAAGGGAAGACTTGGTTTCAAACATTCTAAAAGAGTGTACTACTTAGGTTAGGTGGTGGTATGGGACGCCATCTACTCATTGCACTAAGTAGGCATTCCGAAAGGTAAGTCTTTGGTGTTTTGTTGGGTGTTCTTCTAATGTCTTGTGATTTGAGTGGTGACTTGTTCTCTCGAGGTGAGTAAGCCGAAAGGGGTAGTCTCGAGGATCGCTTTGGTGTGCATTGAAGGAAGTGTTTAGACGTTTACTTCATGTCTTACCTTGGAGAGTCTTAGGATTATCCTTATGTTGAGCCCTCATTTGGGAAGTCCAAATATTAAATCCGTGATTCCAAGGTCTCATGGTATATAAACGAATGATATGTGATATATGTATTTGCTATATGAAATATGTTATGTGCTGGGTGCGATATGAAAAGAATGATGATGCATGTTACTTAGTACAAGTGTGTATCATATACTAAGTAACATGCATCATCATTCTTTTCATGGTTAAGCTATGAAAATGAAAGTAAATGATGCACATGAATATGAATGCATGGTTAAGCTATGAAAATGAAAGTATATGATATGATGAAGTATGCATATGTGTAGTGTCTAAATGTTGTATATGAAAGGTTTCCTCATATATATATGCACATGTACACACACATTAATGCATATAATGAATCATGAACGATAATATAGAAAAATAGGGTCTTTTGAAAGGGTTTCTCACTTGTACTCTAAACTAGACTATGCTTGATTATGTTATGTCCATGTGAAAGGTTTTATCACATGATTTAGGTTAATAAAAGGACACTTCTCACCTATAACCTATAAGCTAAGCATATGAGGGTTTAATTCTCCTAAAGCCTATTTTATGAAAATAATGTTAATAATGGATTTTCTAAAAAGAGAACTTAGCTTATAACCGAGTGAACTTGACAATGAGAGGTGTTTACTTCCATTGGAGGAAGATTCACCATTGGTTTTTCATAAGTTGTTGACTTTCCTTGGAGGAAGATTAACCTATTGATTCCACACGAAGTTTTGACTTCCCTTGGAGAGAGATTCACCCATGGTTTCTCATGAGATGGGGACTCCAATGATAATGGGCATTGAGAGGGTCAAATACATATCTCTTAGTTCCATAACTATGTTGCCCCATCGGACCTAGCAAGTGGATGTCACATTCAGAGAGCACCCCCTAAATGTAACTGGAGTCGTCATCCTCGAATAGGACTTAGACAAGCCCTTAACATTCTTCATAACATATCATAGGTTAAAAATGCAGAAAATTAAAACTTTTGTGTATAATAAGTGAAGTATACTTAGTTTTCTATTTTAGCAACATGATCAACATACGTACGATAGTCTAATAGAACTTTCTCACATAAAAACCATCTAAAGAGTAAGAATCTTACAGTTAGCCAATACAATATCAATATGCCATATAGGCCTTACTTTAGTAGAAATCAATGATAAAAGGAATTAAAGTGTATCTCTAAGACGACTACAATCTTCAAGGCTTGAGTAATGAAAAGGTAGTATCCCCAAATAGAAGGACGTACCAACACTTAGAGAAAGAGTTCCAAGCTTCTTCAATCAAAAATCTTAAGCTTCAATGGTCAGACCCTACATTTGTAGATATATGAAGGATATGAGTTAGTATGCCACTTGTACTAAGACTAGGTCTATGCACATAAAACATTTAAAGACATGCATGAAAAGGACCATTTCTTTAAAAAGCATGCTAAGTCATTTGAAAGCCTTTAAAGAGAGTATATACAAGATAAAGATCACAACAACATAAATCATGATCATAAACCAAAGACACATCATCGTAAAGTCATATTAACATTTCATGTTCAATAGTCATATCAACATAACATGCAAAACACGTACCAATAATCCCATCCCAAGCCTACAAGTGCAATGCTCATGTGAAGCCCCATAACCCCACATAATTAAGTAAACAAGATAAGAGACCATAAGTAATGCTTTGCTTCATACATCTTATATCATAAGTAGTGATCATCACATATTGCAATATAGACCAACACATGTTCATCAACATAACTTACATCATGTAAGAGCAACATCATATATCATAAGCATTATACATTTCATGTTCATGGTACATAAGAACAATATTCTAGGACTTCCCTTAGAGTCAACTTGTACAATGTTTAGGTAGAGTCCCACACCCCTACCAATACTAAGTAGACTCCTCAAGTACCCCTATTCGATGTCCATTTACTTTAGTCTTTCATTTTACTTGAGGGAACAATCGCCTTAACCAACTTCGACCACGTGAGCTAAATATGGAATCCGGTGTCATGAAACCCCACACCAAAAGAAAAATGTTTCCTTCGTCACTCCCGGAGCTTCTTCGTACTAGCTCCCTTCCCCTTATTTATTAGTATTAGTAAACTTACTCGAGGGTGGTTTACTTGCCAAGGTAGAAGAAAAACATGAACATAGCATTCTAGTTGATCCACTAGCTAGTATTCGTATGGGAAAACATAGTTAAGGAACTAGTAGATATAGTAGAGACTCATAATTCCATATAGCATGGCAGCCTCTATCTCATGAGAGTCATTGTGAAGCTACCTTCCAACTTGGGAAGGAACACCTCTCATATCTAGTTCACTCAAAGCTATGCTAAAGTCCTTTTTTGAATTGCCTTCAAGTTATCATTAATTATAAATCTTATCATAGGCCACAAGAGACTAACTCCTTGTATAAACATGATCATTCGCTCATTAGGTTTAGGATGAGAATATCCTTTCATCGCAAACCTTCATTAGTGAGATTAACATATCATAGTCATATTGTGTAAGGCATACAAGAGAAACATCATCAACTTTGGATTATCATACCCTTACCATGATTCCACATTTAACACATACATGGCTCATCATATATGCATTGCAACATCATACATACTTCAATTTCATAACATCATTTAAAGGCCAACATCAACATAATAGAGTAATCTTAACTTTAGAAGACTTACCAATTGCTTCTAAGAATCTTCATCAAGAAATTACTCTCAGTTCATCACAATCATCCAATAATATAGTGAAATACACAATAACATAACCAATACCAACCACTATAGTTATATACAATACCAATTCATAGTTAGGGTTAAGGGAAAGGGTTTATTTATGAGTTTATTCAAGCAATAGTTCCAATGTCAACATTACACAAAATTAAGTGAAAGATATAACATACTTAAATCCATTATTCAGGGAAAGAACATGCTTCATACGAAATCCAACAATTCCATATCAAATACCCAACAATACATACTTAATTATCCATAGAAAACCATAGTTCATCATAATTATTCATAAATTTTGAGTTTGGAGGAAAACCCACTGGTAGAGTAAAAACCTTAGGAATTTGAATTGTTTATAAATCACTTTGAAAGGACCTCTTGGGGAAAGGAATCACAAAAGTGAAGAACCCATTCTTTAATGACGATTCCAACCACGAATCTTGACAACAAAAGTTGAGAACTTGACCTTCTTCTCCAAGCTTCCAATGCTCTTTCAATGGTGGTTGAGTAGAGAGAGAGTTTAGAGAGAGATGAGAGTGATTTGGTAAATCTGATTTTGAGAGTGAAAGTGACTTAAAACTGACCTAAAACTAATATAACTCGTGCGCTAAATTACCAGAAAGACCCCTCACTTAATTGGGTCTTTTTGTGGAGTTAAATTGACTGAAAAACAACCCGGATAAATGAAGGAAGTGGCTGCGCATCGCGGGGCCAATTTAAATTTTCTTTTGAAAATATGGTTTGTGGCAGTAAGCTTCGGAAGGCTCTGCCTCGTGAGGAAAAATATTCCTAGAAAGTTCTGGCTGCGCGACGTGCAAGGGACTCCACATATTGCATAACACAAGCTGATTTGGCCGTTTGTTCGCCAATGTTCGGGTCCTCCTCAAGGACCCTTTGCGTGATCCCTGGGGAGTGTTTTCTGTAAGTTTGCACCCTTTATACTATATTTTACATATTTAAAGTCTATTTACAATTTTTGGACTTCATTTGACATTCCCAAACATTCACCAAACATAGGGACGTCTACTAGTTCAATTTAACCAGTTTCCGGACGTCAAGGTCTTTCTTTGTCGTTTTCTCTGTAAGCTTTTATGATTGAGTTTTATACATTAATATAGGTCTGGAAAATCATTTAAACCATTAGTAATAGGCGAATCTCTAGTTTAAGTCATGGACCTTTCGGAGTGTTACAGTATCCCCCCTTAGGAATATTCGTCCCCTAATGACACTAAAATCTTTTGGAGGGTAAGGATAGACTCAATACTAGCAGTCCAGCCAACAATATATAATCATAATAAGTCACAGCTCATAGGGTTATTTCGCAACTACTTTCAACACATACCATAACATTACACATAGTAACTCAATTCATGATGCACAACATATAAGAGCTCAACATTTCATAACACATAATGAGGAACTACCTTCTCAACATAAACATGAGCTCAAAACAAGAAGAAAAAATGAATACACATTTCATATAAGTGCAAAAATAGAATATGAAGGCATTTTCTAAAAACTCAATTTGGTACTACTTTTACCAAAGCATGCACCTATTTAGAAAAACAAGTCTATTTCATATATTCATTATTTTCTTTATTAAGAGGAATGTCTAACCTCAAGGAGTAAAAAGATGAGGGTAGCAGGACTTCATGTCAGCCTCGGCCTCCTATGCTGCACCCTCAACAAGGTGGTTCCTCCGTAGGACTTTTACGGAGGTAATCTGTTTGTTCCTCAAATTATTGACATGGTGATCTAGGATCTCAACCGAAACATTTAATAGTTTGATAATAACCCGGGTCGCCTATGCATTTCTTGAGCATAAAAACATGAAACACTAGATGAACTGAAGCTAGTTCACTAGGCAGTTTCATCTGATAGGCAACTTTTCCGACCCATTGTAAAACCTCATAGAGACAAACATATCGGGGACTTAACTTCCCCTTTTTACTGAATCTCATCACCCATTTCATAGATAAAATCTTCAAATAGACGTGATCACCTATTTCAAACTGAAAGTAACGCCGACAAGGTCACATCAATTCACATAGAACCGCCACCAAAGGTGGACCAAACCAATCATGACATAATTGAAGTAAAATTAACATTGAATAAGAAGAAATAGGGCAGCGTAACACCACTTCATCATCAACACCTCAAGTCAATACCAAATCACTCATTTCAACATCATAAGGCCCTTACCCATGGCCATGAACACCAATTCAATACACAATTATAGAAATCAATGAAATCTAGCCCAATTCAATATAGGTTCAACAATCCAATACCAATTTGATAACAATTGAACACAATTCTTACATCAATAGAAAGACCACAAGAAACTACACATGAAATCATCAATATTAAGCCAATATCAAGTAACCCATAATTTAGTCAAAATATTAGGTTAATAAATTACATGGGTTCATAGGTAAATTAGGTTAAAATCATCAATACAACATCAATCTAATCCATAATAGACGTTTGGAAACCATTAATGCAAGAACCCATGGTAGAATCATGAAATTGGACAATTCACCTTTTGAAAACTTTGAAAACATCTTTGAAAGTTGGGGTCCTTGATGAAACGAGTTTCAAGGATCAAAAGACATACCTCAATGATCATATTTATTTACTTTGATGAAGAATTTCCACTCAAAACATCACCTCCAAGCTATTCCTTAATTGGACTTCAATGGAGTCTTTGGGATTTCTTAAGGAATTTTGGGTTTTGATTTTAGAAGAATGAAATATTCTAAGTGTTAAACACTTATATACTTGTTTAAAATACCCAATATACCCCTAATAAACCGCCAATACTCTTATTTTAAAGACAAAGTTGTATAAAGCCTATATGTGGCTTACTTTTATTGTTGTAAGGCTATGCCCATGTTGTATTGTCATGTCAGATGGTTTATGAGATGAGACGGATTTTATGACTCTAATTATCTCTTATAAATGTGTATGACTAAAAGTAGAAGACTAAGTAATCTTCTTATCTGAACGGGTCTATGTATACTCAATATTATACTATTATGTGTATCTCTGTCTATGTAAACCTCCGACTAGATATAGTTAAAAAGTTTTGATTTTTCTGTATATTGCCAAAGAATGTTATGATGAATGCCAAGAGGCTAGTCTTAGTCCTCAAAGAGGATGACGACGCCGGTTACGTCTAGGGGGTGCTCCCCGGATGTGACATACCATAATGTCATGCATAAGACATATATACATATACATAGAGAACACTCCCTAGAATTCCCTTCAAGAGCTACTTGTGCAATGTATAGATAAAGTCCCATTCGCTTACATAAACTAAGAAACATCTATTAGGTAGTTAGTTAGTTCTCATCATTATACTTCCATTGTTCATTTTACATTAGAGAAAGTTCGCCTTAACTGACATTAGACCATGTGAGCTAAACATGGAATCCGGTGTCAACCCCTCACATCGAAAGGAGGGCATCCTACTTGCCAAGGTAGGTCAGAAACATCATCATCATATCATCTAGGTGGATCCACTTCCTAGGTTACTATGTGGGAACATAGTTAAGAGATATGTAGATTGTTTCTAGAAACCATTTTTATACTAAATAGCATTGTAATTTCATGTCATGAGAACATCGAGGGAAACATTCTCACCAAGAGACCCCTCTCATGCATATCCTCTCGATGCTAAGCTAAATTCCCTTTTTGAAATGTCTTCAAATTATTTTTAAAATTTAAAGTAGAACATACATCTTAGGGACTTAACCCCTTATATAACATTTACATAGATCATAGGTTATATGACGAGAATGTCATTTTATAAAAGAACAATAATCATTTGTGAAAGTCCTTTCACATATTCATAACATAGTCTAGTTTAGAGTGCATTTGAGAAAACCATTCAAGAGACTCTAATTCAAGAGATTATCATTAACATCCTTCATTCATAAGTTTATGTGTGCGTACATACATGACAAAGCCTTTCATATTAACACATTTAGACAACACCTATTCATGCTTCATTAATCATATACTTTTCATGAATAATAAGTTATAAAGGTGCATATAATAATTATCCTTTTGAATTAACACCATAAACATATCATACTCATAGTTATGCATTGACGTGTGTGTACGTAGTGGTCTCATAATGACGTAATAGCACCCACATGTTAATAAGGGAACTTCTCTTCAAAGGTCACAACACATCTATCTTATTGTCAAATCATGAACAGTCCACATATAATGCATTTAGGGATTGTAGACCATACACCCACACTTCATCATAGGAGACAAGAGCAGATTCAACATTTAATAGACAACTTCTAACATGTCTGACATCACACATTCATATAAGGTCCATATAGGTAGGGATCATTCCCCACTAGTATTAATCACAAACAAGCATTTAGACCATACATTACCCTAACATCATCATTCAAAATATAATCCAAATTATCAATACACCTACATCATGATACTAGAATTGAGGACTACACGTCTAACCTTCATACTCGAGAACATCATATTGACCTCACTTTAAATCTATTGCTCTCATGTCCATAATCGTAACATGTTTTGATAGACAAGAATGTAAACATCTCCACCATAAATGGACCATACCACACAAGATCGATTCCAATACTATAGACTAGGAATTAGGTCAATCTTACTAAATATCCAATCCATGATCATCATAGATCAGTCCTCAATAATTCATAACCAATTGATACAGATAGTAATAGCCCTGAACAATACATCACAATCTAATCATAATTCAATTAACATCTAATCAAGATCACAAGACCCACTTTATAGGCTAAATTGAGAAATAGGAGGATCATGGGTTCTTTAATAAATTCAATAGGAAATCATCAGTAAAACATTTAATAAACATCAATTAACCATTATAATGTCTTTGAAAACCATTTGACAATGAACCCATGCTTGGATTGAAAATTAGGAATTTTGATCTTAGAATCACAATGGAAAATCTTTGATAGAACTCCTTAGAAGAAAGGTTATCTAAGGATAAAGGGTTACCAAACCTTAATGCAAGAAAATCCATGATATTTATAGAAGAAAACACTTGTAATCCATCCCACTAGCTTGATCTTGAGCTTGGTTTCCAATGGAGGTTTTGAGAGAATCTTATTGAGAGGGAAATGCTGGATTTGAATAATTAATTCTAATTTGGGTTTTATGATTTTAAATAACTTAAAATACCCTAACCATCCACATACTTATTGGAACGTGGGGTGAATTTCCCAATTCACCCCTAACTTAGTCATGTTTAGACAATTTGTTGAAAGTACAAATGACGGGGCGTCGTCTTGTTGACAAGCCATCCTGTTGCTTCGACGTTTCTGAATAAAACTCCCTCATTTGGGGGATAAGGTCCCACGACTATATGTGTATTCACGCCTTCATTTTACGGGGTGCCATTCAGTCTACTAGGTGTCAACCATGGCCGTAGTTGGACACTATTTTGGCAATCTTTTGCCTACCTTTGGTTCCTTCTCAGGGACATTTAGGGTGGTCCTTGGGGAGACGTGCCCGTAAATTTAGACCATAAACACAACAATGAAAATACTAGGGTACCCCCTATCATTTTAGACTCCAAATAACACTCCAATACAAGGCAAACATACAAAGGTGCACTAGCACACAAACGATTAGTTTCCGGATGCCTTGGTTGTCCTTTTTTATTTGACCTCATACCTCATCAAACCAACATTTACAAGATGTGACACTCTTTAGAAAGAGGTTATTAACTCTTAAGGCACATGTGAGGCTATAAGTAATCCTAGTTCATTTTAAGGGTCCTTACATTATATATCGAGGTAGGTTGTGTGTGCCGGATGTAGATGACTTAAGAAGACAAATTTTGGAAGAGGCTCATGGTTCCCGATATTGCTTTCATCCGTCTGCAACCAAAATGTTTCCTGCTTTGGTGGAATGGTTTGAAGAGGGATATAGTGGAATTTAAGGTCCTAAATATGTTTAATATGTGGTATAGAGGCAGTAGCTAAAGTATTAGAGGTGTTGGAAGTCAAACGTCAAGGGACGACTAAGACGTTTGACGACTAAGTCTCCTAGATGTCTCTTATGTGGTTCTATGTGTTTATGTGTATTTCATGGTGTTTTAAGGTTATTAATAGAGTTAATATATCATGTATAGGCAGTGGTTAAAGTTTCTTGAAGTTTGGAGGTCAAACGACCAAGAACGTCCAAGGCATTCGAAAGATATGCCTTGAGTCGACCTTGTACGTCTAGGTGAGTTTCGTTGAGTTTTATGTGTTCGTTTTGGATAAAATTCATGTGAGAGGTGCTAAACTTATAGATGATCATATTTGGGTTGTAAACGTCCGGTAAATTATCCCCAAGGACCATCAAAGGGTCCTTGAGGAAGGACCCAAAACTGATGCGCAGGCAGTCCCAGGCAGCCTTGGCGACGGAGCTGTCAACGGCCAGTAGTGGCTGTGACGCCCCGTCACAAGGGTCTCATCGTGTAAGACTTGTTCAAGGGTGTATAGGGGACCCTTGGCAAGCTACTGATGCTTGCAACGGATGTCCATGATGCCCCGTTTCACCCGTGACGCCCCGTCATGGGCAGGTCATCATGAGTGGTCTCCTGCGTGCAGATTTTTCTGCCAAGTCAGGGGTGAATTGGTAAATTCACCCCACTTCCAAATAAGAGTTTAGGCGGTTTATTAAGGGTCTTATGGGTATTTTAATTAACTATATAAGTAGTTAACACCCTAAAGACTTCATTCTTCCAAATTGAAAACCCAAAACTCTTAGAAATATCCCAAAACCTCCATTGAAGAGGCAGCTTGGTGAGGGGTTCTTGTGTGTAAATTCTTCATCAAAGTGAAGAATTATCATCCTTGAGGTATGGCTTTTGATCCTTGAAACTTATTTCATCAAGGAGCCCAATTCTCAAAGTGTTTTACAAAGTTTTCTAAAGTGAATTGTCCAATTTCGGGATTCTACCATGGGTTCTTGCATAAATGATTTCTAAACATTGAATTATGATCTAATTGATATTGTATTGATGATTTCAACATAAATTACCTATGAACCCATGTGAATTGATGAACCCTAATTTTGACTACTTATTGGGTTACTTGATATTAAGCAAATGTTGATGAATTGTTGTGTAGTTTCTTATGGGCTTTCTAATGATATAAGAATTGTATTCAATTGATATATAATTGATCTTATATTGTTAAACCTATATTGAATTAATGTAAATTCATTGAGTTTTTGTAACGGCCTGTATTTTTGTATGTGGTAGTTCTATTCATGTTATACTTGACATAGACTTATAGTGTAGGTGAGGGATCATGTTTCTTATGTGATTAGTGTTGGTTTAAACTAGCTTGGAAGGTGATGTAATGCCTTGCACGTTTTAGCATATGTATTGCAAGTTAACTCCGATGGAAAGTATTTAAGTAATTATAGTAAGATGGTAATTGAGCTAGCAGCTGCATCACCTACTTGATCTATATTATAGTTAAAGGGCCCAAGTTTGATTGACCAGATTTAGGCTTATATTTAGGGGCTCATTTGAAGCCCAAACCTATTAAAGAAATTGTGAATGAAAGAAGGCCCAGCAGCCAAATCTGCCAATTGGCCCATTATGGATAAAGCCCAAGTGAAACTAGGTAAGTGCATGACCTCCTAAGATTTGTTTTACCATGTTATTGGGCCAAGTGTGTACCACCTACTTGCATTAATCTGTCCCAAGTGGAATAAAAGGACAAAAGGAAAATGGACAGCCAAGGTCCAATAATATTAAGTCCAAAAAGGCCCAAGTTAAAAGGACAAGCAGGTGGGGCACCTACTTGACATTATATGGCCCAAAATTGGTCAAGAGTGTCGGCCATAACACCTCCTTTTTCAAAGGATAAGGATCAAGTCTTATTCTCCATTTTGAACTTGCAAAAGTTTCAGATTTCCTAAGTTCTTTCTTGGTCTCTCTTGGCTTCAATTAGTGTCGCGCCTCAAAACCTATTAAGACGGACAGGCACCCGATGCCCTAAAGGCCCGAGAGAACCAACCTGCAACTTGTTCTTACTGAGCATATACTATAACAATTGAGACAAGTTAACTTTGGATGCAGCGATATAAACCAACGTAAGTAGGTCCAAAAGTTATATACAAGACTTGGCCGTTTAGACCACAACTCCTTAAGACACAACTGAACCATGTACATACGTCTACAAAGCCTCTAAAAGATAAAAGACTAGAGTAGGTCGGGACAGACCCCGCCTTACCCTTAACTACGATACAATACCTAACGAATTTAACAAGGACTTAATAAAGCTCCGAATCAAATTGGAGCTCACCAAAAGTAGCAGAATTTGAGTGCTCCTACTGAGGAGGTCTACTAGCTGGAGTACCTGAGCCTGCAGCATGAAATGCAGCGTCCCCAATACAGGACATCAGTACGAAAAATGTACTGAATATGTAAGGCAAATAGTATATGTAATACAAAGCTCAAATGAAATCAAGTAGCAACATAAGGGTGCATAGATTAGGAGAGAAGACCACCTTTGCTTACTCTTATGGGATCAAGTAAGCTACATTCTTTTCTTTACCTTGTTGTATGTTATAATCTTTGTTGGGCATGTGATACAAGTGACCAACTGATCAGTGGTAGAAGAGGATGAACCATGCTAGGCGTATTAACCCCTGGGATGCGGTCCTCATAATTACACAACTTGGGATCGGCCCATGCTAGGCTTTCGCCCCTGAGCTGCCACCCTTCTATACCAATAGGGATCGGCCCATGCTAGGCTTTCGCCCCTGAGCTGCCACCCTTAATTATATAGATTTCTTCACTTAGATTCTTTAATCTTTGAGATTGTTGTTAATCAGTTCATAACACTTTTGAGATGTTAATTTGGTGATTATAATCATCTTGGAGATATGAAAATACAGAACAGTAGTGGAATGCATGAAAACAATACTTTGAGGCAGTAACAATGACATAAGGAGCTAAGAAACATCAACACCTTATTTTAAGACCTCAATGGCACAATTGACTTCAATTGGCTTAGGAGAAGGATTCATCAAACTTTCTTTTGCAAATACCATTTCTATAACAGCACAAGGGGAAATTACACAAGTATAGAGTAGTGAACATATAATGAAGTAGTTCCATGTACATAGAATGGGGAAAGAAATATTGTTAGCTATTTGGAGATAGTACGCTGCCACCATGCTTTCTTTTCTAGAAATAGACCTTATGGGAATCACTTCATTGATATTAATTGCAGGTACCAGATTTCATGCCAAAAGGATATAGAATCGAATAGCCTTACATACCTTATTTTTCTGACCAATACCACTATCATGATTCAGCCTTCCTTATTGGGTGCTAATCTACAACATAAGTTATGATTAAGCTAACATCAGCAGCTAATCACAATAAGGTCCTCCAAAACAGTAGCTAAAATATTTGATGGAAATTAGGCCCAAACAACCCTTACATAAATGGTGAACCACCACACCCTTCCTTTACACATTAATACAACTTCATACATCATCTCCCAAGCTACCCAAACAGCCCTCAACAGCAATATTCATAAGGCAGCCACTATCAATCTCAAATCTTTCAGCATAATAGGAGAATTTTGATTCAAAGATTTATCACAATCCATGAATTCTTGATAAACATATACAAAATTCTCCACTCCAAACATTATCAAAGAGAGGAAAACAAATGGGTTGAAGTCTTACCTTAATTCTGGAAATTTATCCTCTACACTTGTACTTCAAGAATTCAAACTCTCCTTCAAACTCTTACTTGAAAAATTAGAGAGCACTCAAGAACTCTAAGGTGTCTTAGGGCTGCTAATTGAAGCCAAGAGAGACCAAGAAAGAACTTAGGAAATCTGAAACTTTTGCAAGTTCAAAATGGAGAATAAGATTTGATCCTTATCCTTTGAAAAAGGAGGTGTTATGGCCAACACTCTTGACCAATTTTGGGCCATATAATGTCAAGTAGGTGCCCCACCTGCTTGTCCTTTTAACTTGGGCCTTTTTGGACTTAATATTATTGGACCTTGGCTGTCCATTTTCCCTTTGTTCTTTTATTCCACTTGGGACAGATTAATGCAAGTAGGTGGTAGACACTTGGCCCAATAACATGGTAAAACAAATCTTAGGAGGTCATTCACTTACCTAGTTTAACTTGGGCTTTATCCATAATGGGCCAATTGGCAGATTTGGCTGTTGGGCCTTCTTTCATTCACAATTTCTTTAATAGGTTTGGGCTTCAAATGAGCCCCTAAATATAAGCCTAAATCTGGTCAATCAAACTTGGGCCCTTTAACTATAATATAGATCAAGTAGGTGATGCAGCTGCTAGCTCAATTATCATCTTACTATAATTACTTAAATACTTTCCATCGGAGTTAACTTTCAATACATATGCTAAAACGTGCAAGGCATTACATCACCTTCCAAGCTAGTTTAAACCAACACTAATCACATAAGAAACATGATCCCTCACCTACACTATAAGTCTATGTCAAGTATAACATGAATAGAAGTACCACGTACAAAAAAAATACAGGCCGTTACATCCTCCCCCCTTGGAACATTCGTCCTCGAATGTTAGCATGGTTGTCCGGCCTAAACAAGTTCAAGCCTAAGTTAGTACTACTATTAATCACATTGAACATATAGACTTATACTTACTTGTCAATGCCTCCACTAACATTTTGATCATTCCCTCCAGTGTGAAAGAGGTGAGGATACTTCAATTTCATTGCTTCTTCTGCTTCCCATGTAACTTCTTCTACTTGTTGGTTTCTCCATAGAATTTTTACAGAAGCTACTTCTTTATTTCTTAACTTCCTAACTTGTCGATCCAGAATAGCAATGGGTACTTCTTCATAAGTGAGATCTCCTGTAACCTGTACGTCTTCAGTAGAAGTAATACGAAATGGGTCACCTACGCATTTCCGTAGCATTGTGTAACGGGCTGTATTTTTGTATGTGGTAGTTCTATTCATGTTATAGTTGACATAGACTTATAGTGTAGGTGAGGGATCATGTTTCTTATGTGATTAGTGTTGGTTTAAACTAGCTTGGATGGTGATGTAATGCCTTGCACGTTTTAGCATATGTATTGCAAGTTAACTCCGATGGAAAGTATTTAAGTAATTATAGTAAGGTGGTAATTGAGCTAGCAGCTGGATCACCTACTTGATCTATATTATAGTTAAAGGGCCCAAGTTTGATTGACCAGATTTAGGCTTATATTTAGGGGCTCATTTGAAGCCCAAACCTATTAAAGAGAATGTGAATGAAAGAAGGCCCAACAGCCAAATCTGCCAATTGGCCATTATGGATAAAGCCCAAGTGAAACTAAGTAAGTACATGACCTCCTAAGATTTGTTTTACCATGTTATTGGGCCAAGTGTGTACCACCTACTTGCACTAATCTGTCCCAAGCTGATTAAAAGAACAAAGGAAAAATGGATAGCCAAGGTCCAATAATATTAATTCCAAAAGGGCCCAAGTTAAAAGGACAAGCAGGTGGGGCACCTACTTGACATTATATGGCCCAAAATTGGTCAAGAGTGTCGGCCATAACACCTCCTTTTTCAAAGGATAAGGATCAAGTCTTATTCTCCATTTTGAACTTGCAAAAATTTCAGATTTCCTAAGTTCTTTCTTGGTCTCTCTTGGCTTCAATTAGCAGCCCTAAAACATCTTAGAGTTCTTGAGTGCTGTCTAATTTTTCAAGTAAGAGTTTGAAGGAGAGTTTGAATTCTTGAAGTACAAGTTTAGAGGATAAATTTTCAGAATTAAGGTAAGACTTCAACCCATTTGTTTTCCTCTCTTTGATAATGTTTGGAGTGGAGAATTTTGTATATTTTTATCAAGAATTCATGGATGGTGATAAATCTTTGAGTCAATATTCTCCTATTATGCTGAAAGATTGTTAGTGGGGCTGCCTTATGATATTGTTGTTTGAGGGCTGTTGGGTATCTCTGGAAATGAATTTTGTTTTGGAAAAGTTATTATGTGTAGAGAAGGTGTGGTGGTTTCACCATTATGTAAGGGTTGTTTGGGCCTGATTTCCATCAAATATTTTAGCTACTGTTTTGGAGGACCTTATTGTGATTAGCTGCTGATGTTAGCTTAATCATGACTTATGTTGTAGATTAGCACCCAATAAGGAAGGCTGAATCGTGATAGTGGTATTGATCAGAAAAATAAGGTATGTAAGGCTATTCGATCTATATCCTTTTGGCATGAAATCTGCCACCTGCAATTAATATCAATGAAGTGATTCTCATAAGTTCTATTTCTAGAAAAGAAAGCATGGTGGCAGCGTACTATCTCCAAATAGCTAACAATATTTCTTTCCCCATTCTAAGTACATGGAACTAACTTCATTATATGTTCACTACTCTATACTGTGTAATTTCCCTTGTGCTGTTATAGAAATGGTATTGCAAAAGAAAGTTTGATGAACTTCTCCTAAGCCAATTGAAGTCAATTGTGCCATTAAGGTCTTAAAGTAAGGTGTTGATGTTTTCATAGCTCCTTATGTCATTGTTACTGCCTCAAAGTATTGTTTTCATGTATTCCACTACTGTTCCGTAATTTCATGTCTCCAAGATGATTATGACCACCAAATCAACATCTCAAAATGTTACGATTATCCAAAATAACATCTCAAAAGAGTTATGAACTGATTAACAATAATCTCAAAGATTAAAGAATCTAAGTGAAGAAATCTATTTAATTAAGGGTGGCAGCTTAGGGGCGAAAGCCTAGCATGGGCCGATCCCTATTGGTATAGAAGGGTGGCAGCTCAGGGGCGAAAGCCTAGCATGGGCCGATCCCAAGTTGTGTAATTATGAGGACCGCATCCCAGGGGTTAATACGCCTAGCATGGGTCATCCTCTTCTACCACTGATCAGCTGGTCACTTGTATCACATGCCCAACAAAGATTATAACATACAAAGAAGGTAAAGAAAAGAATGTAGCTTACTTGATTCCACAAGAGTAAGCAAAGGTGGTCTTCTCTCCTAATCTATGCACTCATATGTTGCTACTTGATTTCATTTGTGCCTTGTATTACATATACTTTTTGCCTTACATATTCAGTACATTTTTCGTACTGACATCCCGTATTGGGGATGCTGCATTTCATGCTGCAGGCTCAGGTACTCCAGCTAGTAGACCTCCTCAGTAGGAGCACTCGAAATTCTGCTACTTTTGGTGAGCTCCAAGTTGATTCGGAGCTTATTTAAGTCCTTGGTAAATTCGTTTGGTATTGTATCGTAGTTAAGGGTAAGGCGGGGTCTGTCCCGACCTACTCTAGTCTTCTATCTTTTAGAGGCTTTGTAGACGTATGTACATGGTTCAGTTGTGTTTTAAGGAGTTGTGGCCTAAACGGCCAAGTCTTGTATATAACTTTTGGATCTACTTACGTTGGTTTGTATCGCTGCATCCAAAGTTAACTTGTCTCAATTGTTATAGTATATGCTCAGTAAGAACAGGTTGTAGGTTGGTTCTCTCGGGCCTTTAGGGCATCGGGTGCCTGTCCGTCTTAATGGGTTTTGAGGCGTGACAAGATCTCTAGGATTCAATCGATTCTAATCTTAAAACTAGGATTGTTTCCCCGTTGCATGTCCTTGTCACTAGCTCCCATTGATTCGTAGGTTGGATACGTTTGCTGGTAGATTTAGGGATGTAACGTGTTTTCGTGATGATTATGTGTATGTATGTATGTATGTTCGGAAATATGTGAGTAATGAAAGATGTTTTCTGGAAATGTGTGATACGGTTGTGTAGGTGCATTGTTGTGACTATTGGTCACAGATTAGAGCATGAAATGACATGTTTAAATTCTTGTATTTTATGTACAAGAACGTGGGTAAATAGTGATGTTCATATGATGTATAATGTGGGTGATTTGAGTGAAAACTATTAGCTAAATGAATCCATGAAAATGCACCTAAAGATGTACTAAATGATCCATGAATTATCCTAAGAACTAACGTGAAAATGTTGATGAAAAGAAGCTGAAAATCATGACCAATTTCCAGCATTGTGTTAGCTTGGTTTCGGCCAAAACAAGGATGACAATATGAAATTTTAAATGAATGAAAAATAGGTGAGGTTACTAGGGATTGAAACGAGACCTCACACGTGAAAAGCACCAAAATCGAAAATAAAGAAACGGGGTTTAGGGGGGATGGAACATGGGTGCCCTTGACTGAAAAATTGGTAAATTTCACTAAGGCTTATTATAATTAATTAAAGTAAAAAACGAGTGAGGCACACGGGATTCGAACCCGGGTGCCCTTAGCCGATTTCCCTAAGCTAAAAACAGAAATAAAGAAATGAGAGGAGTGGGGTTCGAACCCACAACCTCTCAGTCAGACTTAAGGAGGAATTAAAAGGAAAAAAATAAAAGTTGAGGCGTGTGGGAAACGAACCCACGACCTCTAGGCAGAACCAAGGGAAATTAAGGAGAAAAATAAAAGGGGCTGTGGGGGTTCGAACCCACAACCCCCTCGGCCAAGGAAGAACTTCAAAGGGAAGAAATAAAAAGGAAATGTTGATGTTGGGGCTCGATCTAGGGTCCCAATGTCATGTGGACCAAAATTAAATAAAAAGAAAAATGTAAAGTATTGTCCAAGGGATTCGACACCGGGTTCCCTTGTCCAAATTCCGTATTGGTACGTAAGTTATACGTGAATTAAATATTCAAGAATAATGCTGCCTACCTAGATCAAAATCGAGATATTGGCATACATACAAGATGCATAAGTCTTGTACCACATAATCTTAGGAAGATATGAATCACTTAAACGAACTATGATGAGCCTCATGGCTTGTATGTATAGACCCATAAGTCTAGCATACGTTTAAAAATAAGTGAACCTAAGATGTATGTAATGAAATGATGTAACCCTAGAAGGGTTAAGTACGAGTGTAAAACACACTAAATGGCCAAGAGCATTGGCATACGATGAAATGAATATTATCTAATGAAATGATGAAACCCTAGAAGGGTTAAGTAAGAGTGTGAAACATACAAATGGCCAAGTGCATTGGCATATGATGAAATGAACATTCACATAAAAAGGGGTGAGTAATTATGAAGAGCAAATGTGCTAATATTAATGAATGTGGTGACAACATGATAAGAGGCTAATGTGAAAGACGAGAGCAATCTCAAAAGAGTCTAAGTAAATGTTACCAAAACGTACTCACCTATGAGAGTGTAAAGTTAATGAAGAGACCAGTCTCTATGAACACTCTAATGAAAGTATTGAGAATTAATGTATACTTAATACTAATGATGAGATGAGAAATCATCTATTGAGCTATGATGTCCTCATACTAGAAGTCAGCTTCCATGACGTATGAGTTCAATGAAATGGAACTTTATACTAAGCACCGATAGACTAGCTATGAGCAGTGATGCCTTCCTTCGAGAAGGGCGGAAGTTCACGTAACTCTCATGAGATGAGACTGTCCAGCATCCCGGGTATGGGTCTCCTTATATCTCCTAGTCTTCGAACCTATACTGCCAATATAGGGATCTAGCAGGGTTCAATTCCCATATATGCTAGCATGTTTTGGGTCACTTTGGCCGGTGGTTCCACCTCTTTTCGGTGTGGGGGAGACACTGGATTTCATGATGCTCACATGATCTATGTCGGTTAAAGTTAAAGTTTCCAATGAATGAATGAGGCTAGCCTCAAATGATGCACATAATGAAATGAATGATACCAAAGGTGTTAGGATAGGATGATCAAGAGGTGAGTTATACTCAAGCAATGACATTAGGTCATTCTTGGTCATTGCACAGCGAACCCGATGAAAGTCTTAAACTACATCCTAGATATAGCCGGTGTTCACACTAGCCTATGAATGAAATGAAATGAAATGAAGTACGTATGAATGAATGAAAGAGACTGTGTTTGCTTATGAAGACTCCCTAGTTTAGGTCCCATATGTTGAGCCCTCCTTTTGTCTTAATGTCAAGTCCATGATTCCAAGGTCTCATGGCATATGAATGAATGATATGAAAAATGTTATGTGCTATAGGCAATATGATATGTGCTATGTGTAAGATGTTATGTGCTGTGTGCAATATGATAAGTATGATGATGCATGTTACTCTCATGGTATGACTTTCCTAATCCAAATTTGGAAAGCTCACTAACTTTCCTAATCCAAATTTAGAAGGCTCACTAACTTTCCTAATCCAAATTTGGAAAGCTCACTAACTTTCCTAATCCCAATTTGGCAAGTCCACTGACTTGACTTTCCATAATCATGTTGTTAGGAAAGAGCTATTCTTACTCATGCATGTCCTTGGTGTGTGCTTGCATATACCCATACTTAGTACAAGTGTGTACTAATCCCATACAATTCTATATTTTTAGGTGCAGGCACAGGTGGACGCTAGAGCTTACAGGTTGACGTTGCAGCTATCCGGACGTGGAGCTTTCATCCGTACTTGGTAGGCCCTTATGCTTTCGAGGATTTCTACCGTTACTATCTAGCTTAGATGTAGGCTTTAGCTAGTGGAGTATGTTCCACTAGTGTTTCTTTCCGTTTTTATTTCAAACATTGTATTGGTGCCATTTTGGCAATTATACATTTAATGCAGTTTTGAACTATTTCTTTCAGTTGATAATCTTAATGTTAGATGGTTGATGGTGAACATTATGAATGTAAGTAGAATGATCTTTATGCATGTTAAGAAACAAAAAGTTTAAAATTTTCCGCTAAAATTAACCTAGATGAAGTAAGAATGACGTAAGTAGGCTTGTCTGCGACCTCTGAGAGGTCAACGACGTCGGTCTTGTCTGGGGTCTAGATTCCGGTCGTGACAAAGTTGGTATCATAGCACTAGGTTAATTTCCGAGAATAATGAGTTCACATCAACCACATTGAGTAGTTTCTAAGTCATGGTAGTGAGTGCACCACTATCCTGAATTAGAGACTGCATGATGCGTAGGAAATTTCCCTTCTTCTACTCTTTATCGTGCTATCTAGAGCTTTGACACTTTGTGTCATTCTAAGTATCTAAATTCCTTCTTGAGTGTGCGCGTAGAAGAATACACACAAGGATTTGGATGGCCAAGTGGTCTAAGGCGCCAGACTCAAGATATGGCCTTCCCAAGAAGGGGCAGTGATAGAAATGCCCAGCGTGAACGAAAGACGTTTGATAAGAGTGGTTGTTCGGTTGGAGGTGAGTGCATGGTAGGTTCTAAAGCCTGCTATGAGTATTGACGAAGAGGAGAAGGCTAAGTTGGCTGCTTATTAGCTCAAGGAGATGGCTTAGGTATGGATTTCTTCATAAATGCTAGACTACCATGGACTATCGAAGCAGGGTAGTAAGGTTAAGTTTCCGAATAACTTAGAGTTAAACTGAATTCATGTTTGCATGTCATGTTGCTGTTTTTGTATAGCGTGGACATGATTTTTGTGTTGCATGAGTTGTGAGGTGCATCAAGTTAAGTGCGATTAAGAAGGAAGTTCCTCAATCTCAAATATGAAGCTTCAGATAAGCTTGAGTAATATGCCAGATCCAGAGTAAGTGTGAAACAGAAATTCACAAAGAGTAAAGCCTCAAGTATGTTAAAATATTTTCGAAAATCAACCTCTTTATTTTAAAATGATGTGTAGTGTCATTCGGGGACGAATGTTCCTAAGGGGGGGATAATGTAACAACACTAAAAATGGATATGATAAGTAATGCTTAATGTGTCTAGAATGCCTACGATTAGACCAGGGTTCACACGGATTGATGCGCATAGAACCAGAACTCAGAACCCTTGCTACAGCCAAGCCAACTAACTTGGGGAGTTAGTTGAGCTTGGAAAGGTTGGGTCCTTATGTAGGGCTCTCGAATACGAAGATTTACTCGAAGGAGTCTTTACCGAACTTAAAAAGGGGGAGGGTCTAGGGGTAAACCGGTCTTTTTCTAGGCTAAGGGTAGTATCGTAATTACCCTAAATATATAATTAATTATTTAATTAATAAGGTAGAGGGGAAATTTGGGGAGAAAGGGCCGAAAATGGGCTCTTGAAGTGAAGTTTTGCTCCTCCCGGGTTCGAACCTAGGTGGAAGCAATGAATTAAAGTGGTTTGTATTTAAGTTGTTAAATTAATGTAAGTAATTAATATTTATTAATTATTAGCTGATTTAAAATAAAAGGAAATCAGATTTTATAATAATTAACTAAACCTTATTTGACTAAGTCCTAAACTAGACTCCTAAGCCTAAGGTAACTCTCCTCTCTCACGCTCATCTCTCTCTCTCACGTCTCTCTCTCATTCACGTTATCTCTGCCAAAATAACTTCAAAAATAGTAGGTAAACCAAAGTTCTTCACATTTGAAGAACTCACACGAAAATATAAGAAAAACAAACATTAATCAATCACGTTGGCAAAGAGAAGGTTTTCCGTCGAGTGGGGTGTTGAATTTTGAGTCTTGGACGTGTGTATGGAGAAGTTTTTTGGCAGCAAGTCGAGGTTTGAACGTCAAAAAGGTATGGGTTTTCTTACTCTTGGTCCCTTTCCCATTGATTCGTAGGTTGGATATGTTTGCTGGTAGAATTTAGGGATGTAACGTGTTTTCGTGATGATTATGTGTATGTATGTATGTTCGGAATTATGTGAGTAATGAAAGATGTTTTCCAGAAATGTGTGATATGGTTGTGTAGGTGCATTGTTGTGACTATTGGTCACGGATTAGAGCATGAAATGGCATGTTTAAATTCTTGTATTTCATGTGCAAGAACTTGTGTAAATAGTGATGTTCATATGATGTATAATGTTGCTGATTTGAGTGAAAACTATTAGCTAAATGAATCCATGAAAATGCACCTAAAGATGTACTAAATGATCCATGAATTATCCTAAGAACTAACGTGAAAATGTTGATGAAAAGAAGCTTAAAATCATGACCAATTTCCAGCATTGTGTTAGCTTGGTTCGGCCAAAACAAGGATGACAATAGGAAATTTTAAATGAATGAAAAATAGTTGAGGTTACTAGGGATTGAACCCGAGACCTCATACGTGAAAAGTACCAAAAATGAAAATAAAGAAATGGGGTTAAGGGGGGATCGAACCTGGGTGCCCTTGACTGAAAAATTGGTAAATTTCACTAAGGCTTATTATAATTAATTAAAGTTAAAAACGAGTGAGGCACACAGGATTCGAACCCGGGTGCCCTTAGCCGATTTCCCTAAGCAAAAAACGGAAATAAAGAAATGAGAGGAGTGGGGTTCGAACCCACAACTTCTCAGTCAGACTTAAGGAGGAATTAAAAGAAAAATATAAAAGTTGAGGCGTGTGGGAATTGAACCCACGACCTCTAGGCAGAACCAAGGGAAATTAAGGAGAAAAATAAAAGGGGTTGTGGGGGTTCGAACCCACAACCCCCTCGGCCAAGGAAGAGAACTTCAAAGGGAAGAAATAAAAAGGAAATGTTGATGTTGGGGCTCGATCTAGGGTCCCAATGTCATGTGGACCGAAATTAAATAAAAAGAAAAATATAAAGTGTTGTCCAAGGGATTCGACACCGGGTTCCCTTGCCCAAATTCCGTATTGATACATAAGTCATACGTGAATTAAATATTCAAGAATAATGTTGCCTACCTAGATCGAAATCGAGATCTTGGCATACATACAAGATGCATAAGTCTTGTACCACATAATCTTAGGAAGATATGAACCACTTTAACGAACTATGAATGAAGCCTCATGGCTTGTAAGAGTGTGAAACATACAAATGGCCAAGTGCATTGGCATATGATGAAATGAACATTCACGTAAAAAGGGGTGAGTAATTATGAAGAGCAAATGTGCTAATGTTAATGAATGCGGTGACAACATGATAAGAGGCTAATGTGAAAAATGAGAGCAATCTCAAAAGAGCCTATGTAAATGTTACCAAAACGTACTCACCTATGAGAGTGTAAAGTTAATGAAGAGACCAGTCTCTAGAACACTCTAATGAAAGTATTGAGAATAATGTATACTTAATACTAATGATGAGATGAGAAATCAGCTATTGAGCTATGATGTCCTCATACTAGAAACCAGCTTCCATGACGTATGAGTTGAATGAAATGGAACTTTATACTAAGCACCGATAGACTAGCTATGAGCGGCGATGCCTTCCTTCGGGAAGGGCGGAGGTTCACATAACTCTCATGAGATGAGACTGTCCGGCATGCCGTGTATGGGTCTCCTTATATCTCCTAGTCTTCGAACCTATACTTCCAATATAGGGATCTGGCGGTGTTCAATTCCCATATACGCTAGCATGTTTTGGGTCACTTTGGCCGGTGTATTCCACCTATTTTCGGTGTGGGGGAGACACTGGATTTCATGATGCTCACATGATCTATGTTGGTTAAAGTTAAAGTTCCCAATGAATGAATGAGGCCAACCTCAAATGATGCACATAATGAAATGAATGATACCAAAGGTGTTAGGATAGGATGATCAAGAGGTGATTAGACTCAAGCAATGATATTAGGTCATTCTTGGTCATTGCACAGCGAACCCGATGAAAGTCTTAAGCTACATCCTAGGTATAGCTTATGTTCACACTAGCCTATGAATGAAATGAAATGAAGTACGTATGAATGAATGAAGCAGACTCTGTGTTTGCTAATGAAGACTCCCTAGTTTAGGTCCCCTATGTTGAGCCCTCCTTTTTGGGAAGTCTTAATGTCAAGTCCATGATTCCAAGGTCTCATGGCATATAAATGAATGATATGAAAGATTTTATGTGCTATAGGCAATATGATATGTGTTATGTGTAAGATGTTATGTGTTGTTTGCAATAAGACTATGATGATGCATGTTACTCTCATGGCATGACTTTCCTAATCCAAATTTGGAAGGCTCACTAACTTTCCTAATCCAAATTTGGAAAGCTCACTAACTTTCCTAATCCCAATTTGGCAAGTCCACTGACTTGACTTTCCATAATCATGTTGTTAGGAAAGAGCTATTCTTACTCATGCATGTCCTTGGTGTGTGCTTGCATATACCCATACTTAGTACAAGTGTGTACTAATCCCATACAATTCTATATTTTTAGGTGCAGGCACAGGTGGACGCTAGAGCTTATAGGTTCACGTTGCAGCTATCCGGACGTGGAGCTTTCATCCGTAATTGGTAGGCCCTCATGCTTTCGAGGATGTTTACCGTTACTATCTAGCTTAGATGTAGGCTTTAGCTAGTGGAGTATGTTCCACTAGTGTTTCTTTCCGTTTTTATTTCAGACATTGTATTGGTGCCATTTTGGCAATTATACATTTAATGCAATATTGAGCTATTTCTTTCAGTTGATAATCTTAATGTTAGATGGTTGATGGTGAACATTATGAATGTAAGTAGAATGATCTTTATGCATGCTAAGAAACAAAAAGTTTAAAATTTTCCGCTAAAATTAACCTAGATGAAGTAAGAATGACGTAAGTAGGCTTGTCTGCGACCTCTGAGAGGTCAACGACGCCGGTCTCGTCTGGGGTCTAGATTCCGATCGTGACACTTGATCATTGCACAGTGAACCTGATGATACTCTTAAACTACATCCTAGGTATAGCTGGTGTTTGTACCAGCATATGAATGAATGAAACGAATGAAAGTGAAGTATGTATGAATGAATGAAGCAGACTCTGTGTTTGCTAAAGAAGGCTCCCTAGTTGAGGTCCCATATGTTGAACTCTCATTTTGGGAAGTCCTAATGTTAAATCCATGATTCCAAGGTCTCATGGCATATGAACGAATGATATGTGGTATATGTATGTGGTATATGAAATATGTTATGTGTTGTGTGCAATATGAAAAGAATGATGATGCATGTTACTCTCATAGCATGACTTTCCTAATCCGATTTGGCAAGTCCAACTGACTGGGCTTTCCATAATTCATATCGTTAGGAGAGAGCTTTCCTTAATCATGCATTTCCTTGGTGTGTACTTGCATACACCCATAGTTAGTACAAGTGTGTACTAATCCCATACAATACTCTACTTTTAGGTGTAGGTGCAGGTGGACGCTAGAGCTTACGAGACTACGTTGAAGCTATCCGGACGTGGATCATTCATCCGGACTTGGTAGGCCCTCATGCTTTCAAGGATGCTTATCTTTTATATTCTAGCTTAGACGTAGGCATGAGCTAGTGGAGAGTGTTCCACTAGCGTTTCTTTCTTACTTATTTCAGATGTTGTATTGGTGCCATTTTGGCAACTTTATATTTATGCAGTTATGAACTATTTCCTTCATTTCAGATGGTTGTGGTGAACTGACGTGATATATATTGCAATTCTTACTATGAAGTCTATGTATACTTCAAAGCAAACAAAAGTTTTAAATTTTCCACTAAAATTAACTTATACAATGTAATGATGACGTATGTAGGATTGTTGATGTACCGTGGTTTCACGGTAATTTTAATGCTTTTTCCTTAAGTTTAGTGGGTGTCCAAATCCTTTTTGTATTGATTTTTGATGTAGGTTTCTCTTTATTTACAGGAAATCTGTCCAAATAATAACGCGGAGGTTTTGAGCAGAAAAGTGCAGAAATGACCACCTACGGAGCCCACGATGGTCCGTCGTGACTGTGACGGTCCGTAGGTGGCATCGTAGTGAGAAGAGTAGATGCTGAAGGAAGATGGGGAAGTCTGACTAAGTGTGGGACTACGGAAGTTCATGATGGACCGTCATAGTCACGACGGTTTGTCCTGCTTTTTCGTTGTGGTTGTCAGAGAGTAGTCCCAGTACCCAATTCGAAGAAGTTTCTAAGTGTTGTGAAACGGAGCCCCTCGATGGACCGTCGTACTTGCAACAGTCCGTCAGACCTGTCCGTCGAGGGTAATAGAGAAGTGAAGAAGAAAGCAGCAGAAGATTTTGTCAAGTATGGGACAACGGAGGCCACGACGGTCCGTCATGCCCACGACGGTCCATCACGTGGGCCGTCGACTCAGACGTATTTTGGACAGATTTTCATTAATTAGATTCCTTCTTTTATTAGGTTTTGTTTTATTATAAATAGTTCAAAAAACCTCGTTTTTGGGGTTAGACTCTTGGTTATTTTTCAGTACTCTTATTTTAGTGTTGAACTATTGGTTTTGGTAATTGATATACTTTTTCCGGAATCGATTGTTGGTGTTTTTGGGGATTAATCAAGTGAATTTATGGAATTTATTCGTTCTCATTAAAGTAAGTGCATGAATTCTTACATTACAAATATGAATTGTGTGATTATGACCATGGGTAACTAAACTCCATAACTAGGGTTGTGGGAACCATGGGTATTTAACAAGGTAAAATCTAACTAAAATAGCAATTCTAGAATAGTGTCTTGCATGTATTGATAATTCTTTCGTGTAGAAGTCTTTTTAACGGATGGCCAACGTTAGAACTCGCCTTAATGCTACTTGCCAGACCAAGGAGGTAGATAATAGGAAAAGAATTATCAACATAAATTTAGTGTATACTATATAATAAGCTAGTATAGGTTGGTACGAAGTAATAACTTAGTCAAATATAGATTATGATGCTTAATATGAGGTAAAGATAAGGTTAGTGTAGCAACACACATAGCCGGACCAAGGTGCGGAGTGAAATTTTCTAGATGCCGGACCAAGGTGCGGAGTGAAATTTTCTAGATGCCGGACCAAGGATTTAGAGATACATAACTTATCGCTTTACATGTAAGATACTAGGAAAGAATTGTTAGAGCTAGAATTACCGAGTTAGGAACCTGTTGGGAACACTTAAGCCCTAGTTACTTTTATAATTTGATTAAACTCCAAGATTTGAATCTGTTAGTTGTTTACTGTAATTTAGTTAATCGTTTTTATTAATTTAAGAAACCCCCTTTTTGTCATTTGTTTTTCTCGGGAAATAGTTGACTAAATAGTAGTAATAATAGAATAATGTTAAGTCTGAACTACTTTCCTCGTGGGATCGACCCCAACCTCATTAGTTGGGTTCTTTACTTGATACGACCGCTTTACTTCTTTTTTGAGAAGTAAGTTTGAGCGTATCAAATTTTGGCGCCGCTGCCGGGGAAAGTGGCTTTTAGATTAACTTAAAACTTATTACTAAAGTTTAGTCAATATTTTTCTAATTTTACTTTTTCTGTTGTTTTTGTCTCTTGAGATCTAACTTCCGTGTATGCAAATTACGCGGAGTAGAAGAGAACCCTTGTTTCCATACGACCACGAATTAGAGCGTACACTATGCAATATGAATCAAAACTTGGGTATTAACGATGATGATCCCAACATGAACATTCCATCTCCAGTTGATGCTCATGGTCGGTTATTACCCGAAAATCCTGGTGAAGATGAACAAAGGAGACAAAACCCCGCTCCACGTCCTCAAGAGTATTACAGAGGTTATGATAACATCGCAGACTCTGATGGGCCACTTGTCTTGCCTCCTCTACCACACGGCCACACCTATGTGGTAATTAGTAGTCTGATGCAAATGCTCACTGCTAGAGGTTTGTTTTCAGGACTACCTTCTGAGGACCCATATGGGCACATTGCTAAGGTAAGGGCAGTATACAAAAGTTGTGTAGGAAGGCCCGATTTGAATATGGATGTAATAGGGCTAAGAGTATTTCCTCTCTCACTGACGGGAGAGGCTGCTATTTGGTTTACTGAGCTCCCTTATAACTCAATTTTCAGTTGGAATCAACTAAGGGACGCCTTCTTAGCACGTTACTACCCGGTCTCTAAGAAACTAAATCACAAAGACAGAGTGAACAACTTTGTGGAATAACCAGGAGAGTCAGTTAGCAGTTCTTAGGATAGGTTCACTTCATTTTTGAGAAGTGTCCCCAATCACCGCATTGATGATGAGTCACTGAAAGAATACTTCTATCGGGGACAAGATGATAATAATAAAGCGGTATTGGATACTATAGCGGGTGGTATGTCCTTATGCCGAGATTGCTTAAAAATTAGAGAAAATCTCCCGGAATAATAAAGCTTGGAGTACTAGGAAGTCAGATACTGGAAGAAACACTTTTGCAGTGCAATCTGCACGCAACCCAGCCACAGACGAGATTCGTGAAGAGATGGCTCAAATGAGAACGGAGCTTGGGTTGGTATTAAAACATGTCATTGGGGGTGCAGAAAAGATAAATGCAGTGAACTACTTGTCTAAACCACCACCACCAAATGATGAAATTATTATGAGGAGGACACTTATGCGGTGAATGAGCAGACGGGGGGTTTCCGACCGAATGCCCAAGGATCCAATCAGGAGAATTGGCGCCAAGGTCAAGGAAACCAAGGTCGGAACTATGGTAATTATAACCGCGAGGGTCATTATGTCCGAGATGGAAATTACAACCGCGACAACTACTTCAACAGGGGTAACTATGGTAACAAAAATGATAGGAGTGGGCCCTATGTTCCTCCTAAAAATTGTGAAGTTGCTCCTAGGGATGGTGGAGGTAGTATGGCGCGAGTTGAGGATATGTTGCATAAAATGATGAGGAGGTTCGATGCTAGTGATGAGCACACTAAAGAGTTAAGGAGTGATTTAGCGGGTATTGGGCAAAAAGTTGATACACATGCAATATCGATTAAGCAGCTTGAGTTGCAAATGGCCCAATTATCTGCGACTGTGAACACACGGCAATCGGGCACTCTCCCTAGCAACACTGTCCAAAATCTAAAAAATGATGGTCATTGTATGGCAATCACTACTCGGGGTGGTAAGCAAACCATTGACCCACCTATGCCATCTGATGTGGAAAAGGTGATAAGAGATAATGATAAAGTGGTGGAGGTTAGTGGTGAGTTAGAAGACAAAACGCTAAAAGATGTTGAAGTGCCCAAAAAGGTGACTCCCATGCCTAGACCACCACCCCCTTCCCTCAAAGATTAGTGTAAAAGACCGAGGATGGTAAATATCGGCGTTTTATAACAATGTTGAAACAGCTTTCCATCAATGTCCCTTTGGTAGAAGCTCTGGAACAAATGCCCGGTTACGCCAAGTTTATGAAAGATCTGCTTACGAAGGAAAGATCGGTCACTTTTGAGGATGATGATAGAATGCAGCATTGTAGTGCTATTGCTACAAGATCTCTAGTGCAAAACAAAGAAAATCCGGATGCTTTCACTATTCCTTGTACAATCGGGTTATTACATTTTGCGAAAGCATTATATGATCTTGGGGCAAGCATAAATCTCATGCCCCTCTCGATTTATAAGAAGTTGGGTTTGGGTGACCCAAATCCCACTGCGATGCGGCTACTGATGGCCGATCGAACAGTAAAAAGGCCTATTGGTATACTCCACGATATTCTAGTAAAAGTGGAGTCGTTCATATTTACGGCCGATTTTGTTATTCTTGATTGTGAAGTCAATTTTGAGGTGCCTATTATTCTTGGAAGGCCATTCCTTGCTACGGGTAGAGCCTTAGTTGATATGGAAAAGGGGCAGATGAAATATCGGTTGAACAGTGAAGAAGTGACCTTCAACATTTATAGGTCCATGAGGTAGAGTGGTGAGCTCCAATCGGTATCTGCCATATCCTACAAAGTTGAAAAGTCATCTGAGGTACAAATAAAAGAACGTCTAAGTATAGAAGCACTAGCGGCAGTGATAATGAATTTTGATAGCGATTGCATTGAAGAGTATGGGTCATTGGCTGCGGCTCTTTATCGAGGTGATGTTCGGTTTAAACCGAAGAAATATGAGTTAGATATGAAGAATTATAGAGGAGGCTCCAAAGTTAGAACTAAAAGCTCTACCGCCTCATCTGAGGTATGAATACTTAGGAAATGATGACACTTTGCCAGTAATCATTGCATCAGACCTGAATGTACAACAAGTTGAGAGTTTGGTGAAAGTGTTAAAAAGGTTCAAAAGAGCGATTGGGTGGACTATTGCAGACATTATTGGGATCCCTCCCGGTATTTGTTCTCATAAAATCCAACTCATGCCCGATCATAAGCCAAGTATTGAGCACCAGAGACGCTTAAATCCACCTATGCAAGAGGTCGTGAAGAAGGAAATCATTAAGTGGTTGGATGCCGGAGTAATATATCCGATCGCCGATAGTAGTTGGGTATACCCTGATCAGTGTGTACCTAAGAAAGGGGGAATGACTGTAGTCCCCAATGAGAATAATGAACTTGTTCCAATGAGACCGGTGTCACAACCCAAAAGCATACCCTAGAAGATAGGGTACAATCTTGGATTGTAACCGGCGTCGTCGACTTCTTGGAGGTCTAAGACAAACCTCTCATATCATTCATTGCATTGGCATAGTAAATTTAGCAGAAAATTTAGAACTTTTCATAGCACATCATATGCTAGAAACATCCCATCATATATATATAAAACATAAGTCATAATACATATTTAGACTCTAAGTATCTTTGCCATCTTAGACTCAATAACTTTAGAATACATTAGGGACACGGCCCATACGACACATTACATAACTATACAATATCTAAAAACTTTACATTAAAGACATTAGTAGGACATCCTTGAACTTAATGATTCCTTCCCTTGAGCTTGGGAAATCACCTATCAAGCTCATCAATCATAGATCTCCTTTAAGCATTCCATAACCTACACTTTGTGTAAAAAGTAAAGAAGAATGGGATTAGCACAAGAATGTACTAAGTATGGCAACCATGCAAAAACATGCATTTAAAAGGGACATTTCCTTTGAAATCATACTTCATGCCATTTTGAGTAAATCATCATAATACCTTTATCAATAGCATTTATATCATCCACATACTTCATCGAAACACAATCAAAGGCCAAACATCATAGAAAAACACATAAAGAATTTAAGTACAAATAGAGGTCACTTTACAGTGAACTCACTCTCCTTAACATTAACTCTTTCTTTCAATTCAATTTCTTACTAAGTAATCCTTTAGGGATACTTGGTGCAATGCATCACCTTAGGAACATAAGAGAATTCCATACATAGCATCTACACAAGACAACACATGCCATCATAGAAGTATAGTACAATATAATCATAGTCAAACCAAGACTACAATATCATACATAAAGGACACATACATAATCATATCTATTAAGGTACCTTCCTAAGACTTCCTAAGGAGTCACTTGTGCAATGTCTAGATGGGTTCATTACTTTCACCTATTCTAAGTAACTTACCTTAGGTCCTCCTAGTTAGGATTCTATTCAATTACTTCCATTGTCCATTTTACCTTTAGGGAACTATAACCTCAACCGACATAGACCATGTGATGCTAAACATGGAATCCAGTGTCATCAAACCTTACACCGATGGAAGGTGGTCTACCGGCCAAAGTAGAACCAATATAAACATAGCTATCGAGGTAGAATCCTCTAGCTAGTATCCTATGGTGGCAGCTTAGTTCAAGAACTAAGAGGTAGATATCCCTATTCAAACCATTTGGTAAAGTGGGCCGCTCCTCATGGGAATCCCTTAGATGACATATCCCATAAACAAGGGAGTTAACATCACATGGGCAACTTTAGGATGATTCTTTCCTTCTATGGATAAGTCATCACCTCCCATTGTCAAGTTCACTCGGTGCTAAGTTAAGTTCCCTTTATTGAAAACTTTATTACGCTTATTTATAAAATATAAGCTTTAGAATATTCATCATTCATATGCTTATAGCATATTCAAGCATCTATCTAGTCTTATAGCATTCTGGGGCACCCCTCTCAAGGCCCCTCTATTAACTACATCATCCATGTGTGTGAGTGTATACTTAGATGTGAGCAAACCTTTCACATAACACATAAGGTCACACATGTTCATATATCAATGCATAAGTCTATAGGCATAACCATATGAGCAATACTTTCATATAAACCTACTAAGACACAATACACACTCATACTTCTTCATATCATATTCATAACCTGTTCATATAATCATCCTTCATATGCATAAGAACCAAACCTAGGAACTATCCTATCAAGATACACATGTGCAATGCATAGACAAGGTCCCATACCCTTGCCCATACTAGTACACCTATCAAGTCATCCTAGTAAGGGAATACAAATCATACATTCATAAACATCACCTTAATATGCATAGTAGTAGACACTAGTGAATATGAGAACTACCTTTCATTTAGACACAATGACTTATACTACTTGTAACATGCATGTAAGTGAGAGTGTGTGTACATTGACCAACATGATCACATAATGGCTATCAATAACTTATTAAGTCAGCCACCCTATTAGACGACATTACACTTCAAGCACATAGCACACAACACATAATAGCATAGGAGACAAGACAATATATACAATGTAATCAAGACTCCTAACTTTAGCTATTCACACTTTCATATAAGGGGTACACAGGAAAAGGGTTATTAACCATCTTAACACATTAATGGAAGAACCTATACTTTACCCTAACATGGTTATACACATGCTCATGAAATAGCCACACAACCTAATCCACAACTAGAATAGGAAAGTAAGCACAATCTTCTCATAATATCATCTTAAGCACATGTTCATAAGTTCATCAATATGACTTCATGTCAACACATATATAATAACAATAAAGTAAACACCACCACCATAAGTGGACCATACCACACAATGCCATACAAGGCTTCATCAACATTTCTATAAAGAATAGAGAAGTAGAAGAGTAAAGAGAATAAGCATTCTTACCAATTGCTCATCCTTTGATCATCATTGATCAATACACCTTATCCATCAATAAAACACATATATGGCAGTAGCTAATGTACTTTAAATGTATAAGAAACCATGTACAAGGCACTACATGATTTTACCATAACATAATACAACATATCAACATACTAGGAAAGTAGAATAACATAGATCATTAATCAATTTCATTCATATGGATTATAGGTCATATTTCATGAATCATATCACCCTAAGGCAGTAGCTAATGAAATCATAATCTAGATGAGACACTACTACAATTTGCCATTAAGGTATCGAGCATGCTTCATATAGGGAGTTCATGGAAAGTAATACATAGGTTAATCTTATTCAACCTATCATGAATTGACCCATATTGTATTAATTACATATATAAAATTCATCCTCATATTTCATTATAGGCAGCAGCTATAGACATTAACCATAATCAATTCTTATAGCGACTAACCTAACGTCAAGATCACAAGTTACAACTTCATGGACAAGAAGAACCTAGATTAATTCAAACCAAGCCTTCTCTACTTTGGTCATACATGATTTATATCCACAATTCAACCATGGTATTAACCTAAAACAGTAGCTACAAGAACCACAACTTAATCGAAATTCACTTTAATAAGAAAGCCAATGTTACAGTGAACTATAGAAACTAGGCTAAACATGATCCAATCTTCATACATTGATCCTCATGAATCATTCAACGTCAATTCAACATAAATTCATGTAAATAACAGTATATAAATCGATAACAAGTCAAGATCACAAAGCCCATGCAAGAGCTAAACCAATTTTGGAAGGAACATGGGTTCATCATGCAATTGGAGTGAAATCACATTCAAATCACTGTATTAACTTCAATTCATCATGAAAATAATCATTAAAAACGTTTTGAGAAAGAACCCATGGCTAGATTGGAGAAGAAGAACTTTGATCATAAACTTTCTTTGAAAACATTGAGAAGAACTCTCCAAGTGAAAGGTTACTTAGAGATGAAGGAATACCATACCTTTATCTACAAGAAAACCTCTAAAATTTCATGATTCATCCATAGAAAATCCATCTCCAAGCAGCTCTTGAGCTTCACCAACAATGGTGGTTTTAGAGAGAACATTTTTGGAGGGAAAGGCTTTAAACATGTGAGAGGATTTTGGGAATGGATTGATCACGTTTTTAAAGACTTATATACACCTAAAATTAACTAAATAAACCTATTATAGTCAGGTTAGGACGTGGGGTGAATTTCCCATTCACCCCTTTAAGTGGCAGCACGCAGCAGCCAACCTGCAGGCCATCCGCGACGAGGGGCTCGACGGGGCAACATGGCCATGACGGTCCGTGGCAGCCTCCGTCGCCCATGCCTTAGCCAAATTCTTGGATCAAGACCTTCCCAAGGCAAGCCTTCTTCGACGAGACCTGCTTGACGGTCCGTTGGTGGCCCAACGATCCGTCATTGGGTCCGTCAAGGGACACTGCCCAGGCAGTGTCTTAGGCAGCCTTGGGTCCTTCTTTTGGGGCCTCTTGTGGGGCCCTTTAGAAGTCGTACCCGGACGTTTCCAACGCGATTACAAACCTTAACATGTTATATACCTACCACATAAGTTTCATCCAAAACAAACACCTACAAGACGTCCAAACAGCTTTGACCCCAACATGACATACGATGAACGTCTTAGGGGCTATCTTTCGAACGCCTTGGACGTTTTGGGCGTTTGACCTCCAAACTTCACGAAACTTAATATAATAACATTAAAAATAATTTAAAACCATTTCAAGACTTATTGGACTCAGTTGATATGATTTAATCATGCATACACACATAAGGCACATAAGCGACTATTCGTCGAACGTCTTGGACGTCCCTTGACGTCCGACTTTCAAATCACTTCAAACTTTGCACACTGACTATATATAACATAATAAGGCATTTTAGGACCTTATAACATTAAGACGAACATGTTAGGCTCTAGACACCTTATCTCATTTTTGAGGTCTTACAATATCCCCCACTTGGGAACATTCGTCCTCGAATGACACTTAGGACTCTTTAATCACAACAAGGACTTCAATGCACATAAGAGCAGTTAATAACATTTAAAATATCATCAAATCATCTTATAACTCGATGCACACAAGCAAGCAAAACCATTACTCACTCACTCTTTAATGCATCAAACACAAAAGTTCTTTTTCATGTTCATGGGAGAACATCCTTATCCTAATCATAACAAGATCATTACGCCTTAATTCATTACAAGAAAAACCTTGAAAAGCTACTAATAGGCAGATCATAACTCATACTCAAAGTTAGTTAGGCACTCATACTTCAATGCATATAAGCTTGAGTTAGTTAAATCACAAAGATCTTCATTAGTTAGACCTAGTACCATGAAGGTCATACTCAATCATACAATGCTTAGTTATATACATGGAGGAATATCTTGCTTCTCAACACATTTCATGCATCATGAGTTCATACCTTAGCAAAGTACAAGATCAATTTCTTTAAAAATGAGAAATCTCAACTTTCAAGCCAAGAAATGCATACATTTCCTTCCTAGTGAAATCTAAATGGCAAGTCACACCAAGTACATCACAACAAAATAGGAAGTCATTCCACAAATCTCTTTTCTTAACATATTACTCACCCTTATAGTAAGCCCCCTTTTGGAAAAATAACACAAATCATAGGCACATACATGTACACTTAGCTAAACATGCTTTCACCTTTCAAAAATGAGCCTACAATTTTGCATTACAAATCATCAAATCACTAAATTTTCAAGAGAGTCGACATATTTCATTGTAAAAGAGACTCAACTCCCATTACAAGGCTAAACAATCTAACCTACAAGTGACTATCACCAAGTTCCTTGTCTTACCTCATGAGGTCAACTTCACAATTAGCACATTAAAATGCAAGTCAACAAGAGAAAACATGGATCTTATCAAAAATTTCTTTTCATGCTCTTTGGAAAATTCACCATGTGTCACGCCTCAAAACCCATTAAGACGGACAGGCACCCGATGCCCTAAAGGCCCGAGAGAACCAACCTGCAACCTGTTCTTACTGTGCATATACTATAACAATTGTGACAAGTTAACCTAGGATGCAGCGATACAAAACAACGTAAGTAGGTTTAAAAGTTATATACAAGACTTGGCCGTTGAGGCCACAACTCCTTAAGACACAACTGAACTATGTACATACGTCTACAAAGCCTCTAAAAGATAGAAGACTAGAGTAGGTCGGGACAGACCCCGCCTTACCCTTAACTACGATACAATACCAAAATGAATTTACCAAGGACTCAATAAAGCTCCGAATCAACTTAAAGCTCACCAAAAGTAGCCGAGTTTTGTGTGCTCCTACTGAGGAGGTCTACTAGCTGGAGTACCTGAGCCTGTAGCATGAAATGTAGCGTCCCCAGTACGGAATGTCAGTACGAAAAATGTACTTAAACTCTTAGGAATGATCCTTAACCTTATTTAGTCAACCTATTCATTACGTTAACATTATCAACTTAACCATTTTAAGGCTCATCTAACCACTTTAGGAATAAGCATGTAACAACTCTAAGACTACACCCTAAACACATAGTCAAAGCATAACATGATTATCTAGATAGTATCAATAGTCTAACACATAGTTTCACATATAGGTAGATATGATCACACATCATCAAATCAACTACACAAATAGCCATATAAGTTCAAGTAGTGCCGACAAGGCCATGATCATCAATATACTAGAAAGTAACGCCGACAAGGTCACATCAATTCACATAGAACCGCCACCAAAGGTGGACCAAACCAATCATGACATAATTGAAGTAAAATTAACATTGAATAAGAAGAAATAGGGCAGCGTAACACCACTTCATCATCAACACCTCAAGTCAATACCAAATCACTCATTTCAACATCATAAGGCCCTTACCCATGGCCATGAACACCAATTCAATACACAATTATAGAAATCAATGAAATCTAGCCCAATTCAATATAGGTTCAACAATCCAATACCAATTTGATAACAATTGAACACAATTCTTACATCAATAGAAAGACCACAAGAAACTACACATGAAATCATCAATATTAAGCCAATATCAAGTAACCCATAATTTAGTCAAAATATTAGGTTAATAAATTACATGGGTTCATAGGTAAATTAGGTTAAAATCATCAATACAACATCAATCTAATCCATAATAGACGTTTGGAAACCATTAATGCAAGAACCCATGGTAGAATCATGAAATTGGACAATTCACCTTTTGAAAACTTTGAAAACATCTTTGAAAGTTGGGGTCCTTGATGAAACGAGTTTCAAGGATCAAAAGACATACCTCAATGATCATATTTATTTACTTTGATGAAGAATTTCCACTCAAAACATCACCTCCAAGCTATTCCTTAATTGGACTTCAATGGAGTCTTTGGGATTTCTTAAGGAATTTTGGGTTTTGATTTTAGAAGAATGAAATATTCTAAGTGTTAAACACTTATATACTTGTTTAAAATACCCAATATACCCCTAATAAACCGCCAATACTCTTATTTTAAAGACAAAGTTGTATAAAGCCTATATGTGGCTTACTTTTATTGTTGTAAGGCTATGCCCATGTTGTATTGTCATGTCAGATGGTTTATGAGATGAGACGGATTTTATGACTCTAATTATCTCTTATAAATGTGTATGACTAAAAGTAGAAGACTAAGTAATCTTCTTATCTGAACGGGTCTATGTATACTCAATATTATACTATTATGTGTATCTCTGTCTATGTAAACCTCCGACTAGATATAGTTAAAAAGTTTTGATTTTTCTGTATATTGCCAAAGAATGTTATGATGAATGCCAAGAGGCTAGTCTTAGTCCTCAAAGAGGATAACGACGCCGGTTACGTCTAGGGGGTGCTCCCCGGATGTGACATACCATAATGTCATGCATAAGACATATATACATATACATAGAGAACACTCCCTAGAATTCCCTTCAAGAGCTACTTGTGCAATGTATAGATAAAGTCCCATTCGCTTACATAAACTAAGAAACATCTATTAGGTAGTTAGTTAGTTCTCATCATTATACTTCCATTGTTCATTTTACATTAGAGAAAGTTCGCCTTAACTGACATTAGACCATGTGAGCTAAACATGGAATCCGGTGTCAACCCCTCACATCGAAAGGAGGGCATCCTACTTGCCAAGGTAGGTCAGAAACATCATCATCATATCATCTAGGTGGATCCACTTCCTAGGTTACTATGTGGGAACATAGTTAAGAGATATGTAGATTGTTTCTAGAAACCATTTTTATACTAAATAGCATTGTAATTTCATGTCATGAGAACATCGAGGGAAACATTCTCACCAAGAGACCCCTCTCATGCATATCCTCTCGATGCTAAGCTAAATTCCCTTTTTGAAATGTCTTCAAATTATTTTTAACATTTAAAGTAGAACATACATCTTAGGGACTTAACCCCTTATATAACATTTACATAGATCATAGGTTATATGACGAGAATGTCATTTTATAAAAGAACAATCATCATTTGTGAAAGTCCTTTCACATATTCATAACATAGTCTAGTTTAGAGTGCATTTGAGAAAACCATTCAAGAGACTCTAATTCAAGAGATTATCATTAACATCCTTCATTCATAAGTTCATGTGTGCGTACATACATGACAAAGCCTTTCATATTAACACATTTAGAGAACACCTATTCATGCTTCATTAATCATATACTTTTCATGAATAATAAGTTATAAAGGTGCATATAATAATTATCCTTTTGAATTAACACCATAAACATATCATACTCATAGTTATGCATTGACGTGTGTGTACGTAGTGGTCTCATAATGACGTAATAGCACCCACATGTTAATAAGGGAACTTCTCTTCAAAGGTCACAACACATCTATCTTATTGTCAAATCATGAACAGTCCACATATAATGCATTTAGGGATTGTAGACCATACACCCACACTTCATCATAGGAGACAAGAGCATATTCAACATTTAATAGACAACTTCTAACATGTCTGACATCACACATTCATATAAGGTCCATATAGGTAGGGATCATTCCCCACTAGTATTAATCACAAACAAGCATTTAGACCATACCTTACCCTAACATCATCATTCAAAATATAATCCAAATTATCAATACACCTACATCATGATACTAGAATTGAGGACTACACGTCTAACCTTCATACTCGAGAACATCATATTGACCTCACTTTAAATCTATTGCTCTCATGTCCACAATCGTAACATGTTTAGATAGACAAGAATGTAAACATCTCCACCATAAATGGACCATACCACACAAGATCGATTCCAATACTATAGACTAGGAATTAGGTCAATCTTACTAAATATCCAATCCATGATCATCATAGATCAGTCCTCAATAATTCATAACCAATTGATACAGATAGTAATAGCCCTGAACAATACATCACAATCTAATCATAATTCAATTAACATCTAATCAAGATCACAAGACCCACTTTATAGGCTAAATTGAGAAATAGGAGGATCATGGGTTCTTTAATAAATTCAATAGGAAATCATCAGTAAAACATTTAATAAACATCAATTAACCATTATAATGTCTTTGAAAACCATTTGACAATGAACCCATGCTTGGATTGAAAATTAGGAATTTTGATCTTAGAATCACAATGGAAAATCTTTGATAGAATTCCTTAGAAGAAAGGTTATCTAAGGATAAAGGGTTACCAAACCTTAATACAAGAAAATCCATGATATTTATAGAAGAAAACACTTGTAATCCATCCCACTAGCTTGATCTTGAGCTTGGTTTCCAATGGAGGTTTTGAGAGAATCTTATTGAGAGGGAAATGCTGGATTTGAATAATTAATTCTAATTTGGGTTTTATGATTTTAAATAACTTAAAATACCCTAAATTACCGTAAATAACCATCCACATACTTATTGGAACGTGGGGTGAATTTCCCAATTCACCCCTAACTTAGTCATGTTTAGACAATTTGTTGAAAGTACAAATGACGGGGCGTCGTCTTGTTGACAAGCCATCCTGTTGCTTCGACGTTTCTGAATAAAACTCCCTCATTTGGGGGATAAGGTCCCACGACTATATGTGTATTCACGCCTTCATTTTACGGGGTGCCATTCAGTCTACTAGGTGTCAACCATGGCCGTAGTTGGACACTATTTTGGCAATCTTTTGCCTACCTTTGGTTCCTTCTCAGGGACATTTAGGGTGGTCCTTGGGGAGACGTGCCCGTAAATTTAGACCATAAACACAACAATGAAAATACTAGGGTACCCCCTATCATTTTAGACTCCAAATAACACTCCAATACAAGGCAAACATACAAAGGTGCACTAGCACACAAACGATTAGTTTCCGGATGCCTTGGTTGTCCTTTTTTATTTGACCTCATACCTCATCAAACCAACATTTACAAGATGTGACACTCTTTAGAAAGAGGTTATTAACTCTTAAGGCACATGTGAGGCTATAAGTAATCCTAGTTCATTTTAAGGGTCCTTACATTATATATCGAGGTAGGTTGTGTGTGCCGGATGTAGATGACTTAAGAAGACAAATTTTGGAAGAGGCTCATGGTTCCCGATATTGCTTTCATCCGTCTGCAACCAAAATGTTTCCTGCTTTGGTGGAATGGTTTGAAGAGGGATATAGTGGAATTTAAGGTCCTAAATATGTTTAATATGTGGTATAGAGGCAGTAGCTAAAGTATTAGAGGTGTTGGAAGTCAAACGTCAAGGGACGACTAAGACGTTTGACGACTAAGTCTCCTAGATGTCTCTTATGTGGTTCTATGTGTTTATGTGTATTTCATGGTGTTTTAAGGTTATTAATAGAGTTAATATATCATGTATAGGCAGTGGTTAAAGTTTCTTGAAGTTTGGAGGTCAAACGACCAAGAACGTCCAAGGCATTCGAAAGATATGCCTTGAATCGACCTTGTACGTCTAGGTGAGTTTCGTTGAGTTTTATGTGTTCGTTTTGGATGAAATTCATGTGAGAGGTGTTAAACTTATAGATGATCATATTTGGGTTGTAAACGTCCGGTAAATTATCCCCAAGGACCATCAAAGGGTCCTTGAGGAAGGACCCAAAACTGATGCGCAGGCAGTCCCAGGCAGCCTTGGCGACGGAGCTGTCAACGGCCAGTAGTGGCTGTGACGCCCCGTCACAAGGGTCTCATCGTGTAAGACTTGTTCAAGGGTGTATAGGGGACCCTTGGGAAGCTACTGATGCTTGCAACGGATGTCCATGATGCCCCGTTTCACCCGTGACGCCCCGTCATGGGCAGGTCGTCATGAGTGGTCTCCTGCGTGCAGATTTTTCTGCCAAGTCAGGGGTGAATTACCAATTCACCCCACTTCCAAATAAGAGTTTAGGCGGTTTATTAAGGGTCTTATGGGTATTTTAATTAACTATATAAGTAGTTAACACCCTAAAGACTTCATTCTTCCAAATTGAAAACCCAAAACTCTTAGAAATATCCCAAAACCTCCATTGAAGACTCCATTGAAGAGGCAGCTTGGTGAGGGGTTCTTGTGTGGAAATTCTTCATCAAAGTGAAGAATTATCATCCTTGAGGTATGGCTTTTGATCCTTGAAACTTATTTCATCAAGGAGCCCAATTCTCAAAGTGTTTTACAAAGTTTTCTAAAGTGAATTGTCCAATTTCGGGATTCTACCATGGGTTCTTGCATAAATGATTTCTAAACATTGAATTATGATCTAATTGATATTGTATTGATGATTTCAACATAAATTACCTATGAACCCATGTGAATTGATGAACCCTAATTTTGACTACTTATTGGGTTACTTGATATTAAGCTAATGTTGATGAATTGTTGTGTAGTTTCTTATGGGCTTTCTAATGATATAAGAATTGTATTCAATTGATATATAATTGATCTTATATTGTTAAACCTATATTGAATTAATGTAAATTCATTGAGTTTTTGTAACGGCCTGTATTTTTGTATGTGGTAGTTCTATTCATGTTATACTTGACATAGACTTATAGTGTAGGTGAGGGATCATGTTTCTTATGTGATTAGTGTTGGTTTAAACTAGCTTGGAAGGTGATGTAATGCCTTGCACGTTTTAGCATATGTATTGCAAGTTAACTCCGATGGAAAGTATTTAAGTAATTATAGTAAGATGGTAATTGAGCTAGCAGCTGCATCACCTACTTGATCTATATTATAGTTAAAGGGCCCAAGTTTGATTGACCAGATTTAGGCTTATATTTAGAGGCTCATTTGAAGCCCAAACCTATTAAAGAAATTGTGAATGAAAGAAGGCCCAGCAGCCAAATCTGCCAATTGGCCCATTATGGATAAAGCCCAAGTGAAACTAGGTAAGTGCATGACCTCCTAAGATTTGTTTTACCATGTTATTGGGCCAAGTGTGTACCACCTACTTGCATTAATCTGTCCCAAGTGGAATAAAAGGACAAAGGGAAAATGGACAGCCAAGGTCCAATAATATTAAGTCCAAAAAGGCCCAAGTTAAAAGGACAAGCAGGTGGGGCACCTACTTGACATTATATGGCCCAAAATTGGTCAAGAGTGTCGGCCATAACACCTCCTTTTTCAAAGGATAAGGATCAAGTCTTATTCTCCATTTTGAACTTGCAAAAGTTTCAGATTTCCTAAGTTCTTTCTTGGTCTCTCTTGGCTTCAATTAGTGTCGCGCCTCAAAACCCATTAAGACGGATAGGCACCCGATGCCCTAAAGGCCCGAGAGAACCAACCTGCAACCTGTTCTTACTGAGCATATACTATAACAATTGAGACAAGTTAACTTTGGATGCAGCGATATAAACCAACGTAAGTAGGTCCAAAAGTTATATACAAGACTTGGCCGTTTAGACCACAACTCCTTAAGACACAACTGAACCATGTACATACGTCTACAAAGCCTCTAAAAGATAGAAGACTAGAGTAGGTCGGGACAGACCCCGCCTTACCCTTAACTACGATACAATACCAAACGAATTTAACAAGGACTTAATAAAGCTCCGAATCAACTTGGAGCTCACCAAAAGTAGCAGAATTTGAGTGCTCCTACTGAGGAGGTCTACTAGCTGGAGTACCTGAGCCTGCAGCATGAAATGCAGCGTCCCCAATACAGGACGTCAGTACGAAAAATGTACTGAATATGTAAGGCAAATAGTATATGTAATACAAAGCTCAAATGAAATCAAGTAGCAACATAAGGGTGCATAGATTAGGAGAGAAGACCACCTTTGCTTACTCTTATGGGATCAAGTAAGCTACATTCTTTTCTTTACCTTGTTGTATGTTATAATCTTTGTTGGGCATGTGATACAAGTGACCAACTGATCAGTGGTAGAAGAGGATAAACCATGCTAGGCGTATTAACCCCTGGGATGCGGTCCTCATAATTACACAACTTGGGATCGGCCCATGCTAGGCTTTCGCCCCTGAGCTGCCACCCTTCTATACCAATAGGGATCGGCCCATGCTAGGCTTTCGCCCCTGAGCTGCCACCCTTAATTATATAGATTTCTTCACTTAGATTCTTTAATCTTTGAGATTGTTGTTAATCAGTTCATAACACTTTTGAGATGTTGATTTGGTGATCATAATCATCTTGGAGATATGAAAATACAGAACAGTAGTGGAATACATGAAAATAATACTTTGAGGCAGTAACAATGACATAAGGAGCTATGAAACATCAACACCTTACTTTAAGACCTTAATGGCACAATTGACTTCAATTGGCTTAGGAGAAGGATTCATCAAACTTTCTTTTGCAAATACCATTTCTATAACAGCACAAGGGGAAATTACACAAGTATAGAGTAGTGAAAATATAATGAAGTAGTTCCATGTACTTAGAATGGGGAAAGAAATATTGTTAGCTATTTCGAGATAGTACGTTGCCGCTATGCTTCCTTTTCTAGAAATAGACCTTATGGGAATCACTTCATTGATATTAATTGCAGGTGCCAGATTTCATGCCAAAAGGATATAGAATCGAATAGCCTTACATACCTTATTTTTCTGACCAATACCACTATCATGATTCAGCCTTCCTTATTGGGTGCTAATCTACAACATAAGTTATGATTAAGCTAACATCAGCAGCTAATCACAATAAGGTCCTCCAAAACAGTAGCTAAAATATTTGATGGAAATTAGGCCCAAACAACCCTTACATAAATGGTGAACCACCACATCCTTCCTCTACACATTAATACAACTTCATACATCATCTCCCAAGCTACCCAAACAGCCCTCAACAGCAATATTCATAAGGCAGCCACTATCAATCTCAAATCTTTCAGCATAATAGGAGAATTTTGATTCAAAGATTTATCACAATCCATGAATTCTTGATAAACATATACAAAATTCTCCACTCCAAACATTATCAAAGAGAGGAAAACAAATGGGTTGAAGTCTTACCTTAATTCTGGAAATTTATCCTCTACACTTGTACTTCAAGAATTCAAACTCTCCTTCAAACTCTTACTTGAAAAATTAGAGAGCACTCAAGAACTCTAAGGTGTCTTAGGGCTGCTAATTGAAGCCAAGAGAGACCAAGAAAGAACTTAGGAAATCTGAAACTTTTGCAAGTTCAAAATGGAGAATAAGACTTGATCCTTATCCTTTGAAAAAGGAGGTGTTATGGCCAACACTCTTAACCAATTTTGGGCCATATAATGTCAAGTAGGTGCCCCACCTGCTTGTCCTTTTAACTTGGGCCTTTTTGGACTTAATATTATTGGACCTTGGCTGTCCATTTTCCCTTTGTTCTTTTATTCCACTTGCGACAGATTAATGCAAGTAGGTGGTAGACACTTGGCCCAATAACATGGTAAAACAAATCTTAGGAGGTCATGCACTTACCTAGTTTCACTTGGGCTTTATCCATAATGGGCCAATTGGCAGATTTGGCTGTTGGGCCTTCTTTCATTCACAATTTCTTTAATAGGTTTGGGCTTCAAATGAGCCCCTAAATATAAGCCTAAATCTGGTCAATCAAACTTGGGCCCTTTAACTATAATATAGATCAAGTAGGTGATGCAGCTGCTAGCTCAATTATCATCTTACTATAATTACTTAAATACCTTCCATCGGAGTTAACTTGCAATACATATGCTAAAACGTGCAAGGCATTACATCACCTTCCAAGCTAGTTTAAACCAACACTAATCACATAAGAAACATGATCCCTCACCTACACTATAAGTCTATGTCAAGTATAACATGAGTAGAACTACCACATACAAAAATACAGGCCGTTACATCCTTCCCCCCTTGGAACATTCGTCCTCGAATGTTAGCATGGTTGTCCGGCCTAAACAAGTTCAAGCCTAAGTTAGTACTACTATTAATCACATTGAACATATAGACTTATACTTACTTGTCAATGCCTCCACTAACATTTTGATCATTCCCTCCAGTGTGAAAGAGGTGAGGATACTTCAATTTCATTGCTTCTTCTGCTTCCCATGTAACTTCTTCTACTTGTTGGTTTCTCCATAGAATTTTTACAGAAGCTACTTCTTTATTTCTTAACTTCCTAACTTGTCGATCCAGAATAGCAATGGGTACTTCTTCATAAGTGAGATCTCCTGTAACCTGTACGTCTTCAGTAGAAGTAATACGAAATGGGTCACCTACGCATTTCCGTAGCATTGTGTAACGGGCTGTATTTTTGTATGTGGTAGTTCTATTCATGTTATAGTTGACATAGACTTATAGTGTAGGTGAGGGATCATGTTTCTTATGTGATTAGTGTTGGTTTAAACTAGCTTGGATGGTGATGTAATGCCTTGCACGTTTTAGCATATGTATTGCAAGTTAACTCCGATGGAAAGTATTTAAGTAATTATAGTAAGGTGGTAATTGAGCTAGCAGCTGGATCACCTACTTGATCTATATTATAGTTAAAGGGCCCAAGTTTGATTGACCAGATTTAGGCTTATATTTAGGGGCTCATTTGAAGCCCAAACCTATTAAAGAGAATGTGAATGAAAGAAGGCCCAACAGCCAAATCTGCCAATTGGCCATTATGGATAAATCCCAAGTGAAACTAAGTAAGTACATGACCTCCTAAGATTTGTTTTACCATGTTATTGGGCCAAGTGTGTACCACCTACTTGCACTAATCTGTCCCAAGCTGATTAAAAAAAGCAAAGGAAAAATGGATAGCCAAGGTCCAATAATATTAATTCCAAAAGGGCCCAAGTTAAAAGGACAAGCAGGTGGGGCACCTACTTGACATTATATGGCCCAAAATTGGTCAAGAGTGTCGGCCATAACACCTCCTTTTTCAAAGGATAAGGATCAAGTCTTATTCTCCATTTTGAACTTGCAAAAATTTCAGATTTCCTAAGTTCTTTCTTGGTCTCTCTTGGCTTCAATTAGCAGCCCTAAAACATCTTAGAGTTCTTGAGTGCTGTCTAATTTTTCAAGTAAGAGTTTGAAGGAGAGTTTGAATTCTTGAAGTACAAGTTTAGAGGATAAATTTTCAGAATTAAGGTAAGACTTCAACCCATTTGTTTTACTCTCTTTGATAATGTTTGGAGTGGAGAAATTTGTATATTTTTATCAAGAATTCATGGATGGTGATAAATCTTTGAGTCAATATTCTCCTATTATGCTGAAAGATTTGAGATTGTTAGTGGCTGCCTTATGAATATTGTTGTTGAGGGCTGTTTGGGTATCTCTGGAAATGATGTTTGAAGTTGTAGTTGTATATGTGTAGAGGAAGGGTGTGGTGGTTCACCATTTATGTAAGGGTTGTATGGGCCTGATTTCCATCAAATATTTTTAGCTACTGTTTGGAGAACCTTATTGTGATTAGCTTGTTAGCTTAATCATGACTTATGTTGTAGATTAGCACCCAATAAGGAAGGCTGAATCGTGATAGTGGTATTGGTCATAAATATAAGGTATGTAAGGCTATTCGATTCTATATCCTTTTGGCATAAAATCTGCCACCTGCAATTAATATCAATGAAGTGATTCTCATAAGTTCTATTTCTAGAAAAGAAAGCATGGTGGCAGCGTACTATCTCCAAATAGCTAACAATATTTCTTTCCCCATTCTAAGTACATGGAACTACTTCATTATATGTTCACTACTCTATACTTGTGTAATTTCCCCTTGTGCTGTTATAGAAATGGTATTTGCAAAAGAAAGTTTGATGAATCCTTCTCCTAAGCCAATTGAAGTCAATTGTGCCATTAAGGTCTTAAAGTAAGGTGTTGATGTTTCATAGCTCCTTATGTCATTGTTACTGCCTCAAAGTATTGTTTTCATGTATTCCACTACTGTTCCGTAATTTCATGTCTCCAAGATGATTATGACCACCAAATCAACATCTCAAAATGTTACGATTATCCAAAATAACATCTCAAAAGAGTTATGAACTGATTAACAATAATCTCAAAGATTAAAGAATCTAAGTGAAGAAATCTATTTAATTAAGGGTGGCAGCTCAGGGGCGAAAGCCTAGCATGGGCCGATCCCTATTGGTATAGAAGGGTGGCAGCTCAGGGGCGAAAGCCTAGCATGGGCCGATCCCAAGTTGTGTAATTATGAGGACCGCATCCCAGGGGTTAATACGCCTAGCATGGGTCATCCTCTTCTACCACTGATCAGCTGGTCACTTGTATCACATGCCCAACAAAGATTATAACATACAAAGAAGGTAAAGAAAAGAATGTAGCTTACTTGATTCCACAAGAGTAAGCAAAGGTGGTCTTCTCTCCTAATCTATGCACTCATATGTTGCTACTTGATTTCATTTGTGCCTTGTATTACATATACTTTTTGCCTTACATATTCAGTACATTTTTCGTACTGACATCCCGTATTGGGGACGCTGCATTTCATGCTGCAGGCTCAGGTACTCCAGCTAGTAGACCTCCTCAGTAGGAGCACTCAAAATTCTGCTACTTTTGGTGAGCTCCAAGTTGATTCGGAGCTTTATTAAGTCCTTGGTAAATTCGTTTGGTATTGTATCGTAGTTAAGGGTAAGGCAGGGTCTGTCCTGACCTACTCTAGTCTTCTATCTTTTAGAGGCTTTGTAGACGTATGTACATGGTTCAGTTGTGTCTTAAGGAGTTGTGGCCTAAACGGCCAAGTCTTGTATATATCTTTTGGATCTACTTACGTTGGTTTGTATCGCTGCATCCAAAGTTAACTTGTCTCAATTGTTATAGTATATGCTCAGTAAGAACAGGTTGTAGGTTGGTTCTCTCGGGCCTTTAGGGCATCGGGTGCCTGTCCGTCTTAATGGGTTTTGAGGCGTGACAGGTTTAGTGTTTAATGTTTGGATTTTGGTATTTTGGTCTAGGGTTCGGGTTAATGGTTTAGGGTTAAGGTTAGTGTTAGGGTTTGGGTAAAGGTTAAGGTTAGGGTTTAGGTTTTTCTTAGGTTTTAGGGTTCAGGTTTAGATTTTGAGGTTTAATGGTATGGTTTAGTATTTGATGTTTGGGTTTTGATATTTTGGGCTTAGGGTTTTCGGTTTATGGTTTAGGGTTAGGGTTAGGGTTTTGGGGTTTTTTATTTAGGGCTTAGGATTTGAGGTTTAATATCAATGGTGTAGTATTTAATGTTTGGGGTTTTGTATTTTGGGCTTGGGGTTAGGGTTTATGGTATGGATAGTGTTAATGTTATAGTTAGGGTTAGGGTTTAGGATCGTTTTTAGGTTTTAGGGTTTGGAGTTAAGGATTTGAGTTGTAATATATATCGTTTACTATTTAATGTTAGGATTTTTGTATTTTGGGCTTTGAGTTTAGCGTTTAAGGTTAGGGTTAAAGATAGGGTTAGGGTTAGGGTTAGGGTTAAGGATAGGGTTAGAATTAGGGTTTAGTTTTTTTTTTTAGGTTTTAGGTTTTGGGGTTTAATATTTTTTGTTTAAAATCTATGGTTTAGTGTTTTGGTATTTTGGGCTTGGGATTTCGGGTTAATGGTTTAGGGTTAGGGTTAAGGTTAAGGTTAGGGTTAGGGTTAGGATTAGTGTTAGGGTTAAGGTTAAGGTTTTTTTAGGTTTTAGGGTTTGTGGTTTAGGATTTGAGGTTTAAAATCTATGGTTTAGTGTTTAATGTTTGGGTTTTCATATATTGGACTTATGCTTTAGGATTATTGTAGGGTTACAGTTAGCGTTAATGTTAGGGTTAGGGTTAGTTTTTAGATTCTAGGGTTTGGGGTTAAGGATTTGAGTTATAATATCTATGGTTTAGTGTTTAATATTAGGGTTTTGATATTTTAGGCTTTGGGTATAGGGTTTAGGGCTAGGTTTAAGGATAAGGTTAGGGTTAGGGTTAGGGTTTGGGTTAGGGTTAGGGTTAGAGTTTAGTTTTTTTTTAGGTTTTAGGTTTTATGGTTTAGGATTTTTGGTTTAAAATCTATGGTTTAGTGTTTAATGTTTGGGTTTTCATATTTTGGGCTTAGGGTTTCGGGTTTAGGTTTAGGTTTAGGTTAGGGTTAGGGTGTAGGTTTTTTTAGGTTTTATTGTTCAAGGCTTAGCATTTGAGGTTTAAAAACTATGGTTTAGTCTTTAATGTTTGGGTTTTGGTACTTTGGGCTTAGGGTTTTGAGTTTATGGTTTAGAGTTTGGGTTAGGGTTAAGGATAGAGTTAGGGTTAGGGTTAGGGTTAGGGTTAGGTTTTTGGTTTTTTTAAGGTTTTGGGTTTAGGGTTTAGGATTTGAGGTTTAATGTCAATGTTTAAGTGTTTAATGTTTGGTTTTGGTATTTTGGGCTTGGGGTTTAGGGTTTATGGTAGGGTTAGGGTTAGGGTTAGGGTTTAGGTTGTTTTTTAGGTTTTAGAGTTTTGCGTTAAGGATATGAGTTGTAATATCTATGGTTTTAGTGTTTAATGTTAGGGTTTATGTATTTTGGCCTTTAGGTTTAGGGTTTAGGGTTATGGTTAAGGATAGGGTTAGGGTTAGGGTTTAGTTTTTTTTAGGTTTTAGGTTTTGGGGTTTAGAATTTTTGGTTTAAAATCTATGGTTTAGTGTTTAATGTTTGGATTTTGGTATTTTGTTCTTGGGGTTTCGGATTAATTGTTTAGGGTTAAGGTTAGGGTTAGGGTTTGGGTAAAGTTAGGGTTAGGGTTTAGGTTTTCCTTAGGTTTTAGGGTTTGTGATTTAGGATTTAGCACAAATCACCAGAACATCCACCCCAATATTATACCATGTAATAGTATCAATTTCCAACTCCCTAACACATACCAAGTGTCCTAATTAACTTGAGCACAAGAGGGAGAAAGTTGCAGTAGCTTACCTTCCTGGACAGAACTACCACGACTTGGATTCTTCAAGGTAAAGGTTGTCCTCTTTTACTTGTCTTAAATTATACCTTCCAATATCTTGAACTCCCTAATATTCAATAACCCTAATGGTATTTAATGGTTGTTGTGTCACGACCGGAATCTAGACCCCAGATGAGATCGGCGTCGTTGACCTCTCAGATGTCACAGACAAGCCTACATACGTCATTCTTTCTTCATCTAGGTTAATTTTAGCGGAAAATTTGAACTTTTTGTTTTCTTATTTCATGCTAAACATTTTAAACTTAACATCATAGGCGTTCATAAATCAACCATCTAATATAGAGATAATCAAATAAAAGAAATAGTTCATAATTGCATTAAACGTATTTTAGCCAAAACGACACCAATACAAAGTCTGAAATGAAGGTGGAAAGAAACACTAGTAGAACATGCTCCACTAGCTAAAGTCTACATCGAAGCTAGATAATAACGGTAGACATCCTCAAAAGCATAAGGGCCTACCAAGTCCGGATGAAATCTCCACGTCCGGATAGCTGCAACGTCAACCTATAAGCTCTAGCATCCACCTGTGCCTGCACCTAAAAATATAGAGTTGTATGGGATTAGTACACACTTGTACTAAGTATGGGTATATGAAAGCACACACCAAGGACATGCATGAGTAAGAATAGCTCTTTCCTAACATGATTATGGAAAGTCAAGTCAGTGGACTTGCCAAATTTGGATTAGGAAAGTTAGTGAACTTTCTAAATATGGATTAGGAAAGTCAGTGAGCTTTCCAAATTTGGATTAGGAAAGTCAGTGAGCTTTCCAAATTTGGATTAGTAAAGTCATGCCATGAGAGCAACATGCATTATCATACTTATCATACTGCACATAGCACATAACATCTTACACATAGCACATATCATATTGCATATAGCACATAACATCTTTTATAACATTCATTCATATGCCATGAGACCTTGGAATGATGGACTTGACATTAAGACTTTCCAAAATCAGGGCTCAACATACGGGACCTCAACGAGGGAGTCTTCATTAGCAAACACAGAGTCTGCTTCATTCATTCATACGTACTTCATTTCATTTCGTTCATAGGCTAGTGTGAACACCAGCTATACCTAGGATGTAGTTTAAGAGTTTCATCGGGTTTGCTGTGCAATGATCAAGAATAACCTAGTGTCATTACTTGAGTCTAGCTCACCTCTTGATTATCCTATCCTAACACCTTTGGTATCGTTCATTTATGTGCATCATTTGAGGCTGGCCTCATTCATTCATTGGGAACTTTAACTTTAACCGACATAGATCATGTGAGCATCATGAAATCCAGTGTATCCCCACACCGAAAAGAGGTGGAGTCACCGGCCAAAGTGACTCAAAACATGCTAGCGTACATTGGTATTTAACCCCGCCAGATCCCTATATTGGCAGTATAGGTTCGAAGACTAGGAGATATAAGGAGACCCATACCCGGCATGCTTTGCAGTCTTATCTCATGAGAGTTACGTGAACCTCTGCCTTTCCCCAAAAAAGGCATCACCGCTCATAGCTAGTCTATCGGTACTCAGTATAAAGTTCCATTGAATTCAACTCATACGTCATGGAAGCTGGCTTCTAGTATGAGGACATCATAGCTCATTAGATGATTTCTCATCTCATAATTAGTATTAAGTGTGTTAATCTCAATACTTTCATTAGAGCGTTCATAGAGACTGGTCTCTTCATTAACTTTACACTCTCATAGGTGAGTACGTTTTGGTAACATTTACTTAGGCTCATTTAAGATTATTCTTACCTTTTACATTAGCCTCATATCATGTTGTCACCACATTCATTAACATTAGCACATTTGCTCTTCATAATTACTCACCCCATTTTACGTGAAAGTTCATTTCATCATATGCCAATGCACTTGGCTATTTGTGTGTTTAACACTCTTACTTAACCCTTCTAGGGTTTCATCATTTCATTACATAATAATCATTTCATTGTATACCAATGCTCTTGGCCATTTAGTGTATTTTACGCTCGTACTTAACCCTTCTAGGGTTACATCATTTCATTACATACATCGTAGGTTCACTTATTTTTAAACGTATGCTAGACTTATGGGTCTATACATACAAGCCATGAGGCTTCATTCATAATTCTTTTAAGTGTTTCATATCTTCCTAAGATTATGTAGTACAAGATTTATGCATCTAGTATGTATGCCAAGATCTCAATTTCGATCTAAGTAGGCGGTATTATTCTTGAACATTTAATTCACGTATGACATATGTATCAATACAGAATTTGGGGCAAGGGAACCCAAGTTCGAATCCCTTGGACAACATTTACATTTTCATTGATTTTATTTTTAGTCCACATGACATTGGGACCCTAGATCGAGCCCCAACATCAACATTCCCTCTTTATTTTTCCCCTTAGAATCTCCTCCTACTTGGCCGAGGGGTTATGGGATCGAACCCCCACATCCCCTTTTATTTTTTTCATTTAATTCTCTTGTCTCATTCGAATAGACCATGAGGTTGTGGGATCAAACACCCACAGTCTCTCTTTATTTTTCTTTTATTTTGCAGCTACTGCCTAGAGGTCGTGGGTTCAATTCCCATGCCTCACAATTCTTTTATCTACATTTTTCTCTTAACTCCCTTCACTGCCTTGAGGTCGTGGGTTCGATTCCCACACCTCACCTTTCTTTTCTTTTTATTTTCCCTTTCTCCTTTACACTCCTTCACAGCCTTGAGGTCGTGGGTTCGATTCCCACGCCTGGACATTTCTTTTCTTTTATTTCTCCTTTACTTCCACTCGCTGCCTGGAGGTCGTGGGTTCGATTCCCACACCTCCCATTTTATTTTATTAATTTTTTTGTACCTTACCTTTTAGCCAGCACACCCAAGATCAATTCCCCTTGACCCCATTTCCCTTTTCACGTTTTTAAGGCAGTTCACGGGTGAAGTCACATGTTCGAATCCTGGTGGCCTCATCCCTTTACACTCAAATAATTTCCAGATTTATTCATCATTATTTAGCCTAAACCAAACTTGTAAGTTTGCTGGAAATTTAGTCATTTTTCAGCTCATTTTCACCAACATTTTCACTTGAACTCTTAGGGAAATTCATAGATCATATATTACGTTTTGGGGTGTATTTTTCATAAATTCGTTTAGCCAAAAGATTGGTACTCAAATCAGCCACACTTTCATTTTAATGAACATCACGATTTACATAGGTTTATGCACGTAAAATGATAACCATAACATTATAAAATTTGGAGCCTTAACCCGAGGACCTTAGTCACTGTAACATACTTGCACACACACACACACTTGCACATAATTTCGAACACATGGTTGTCTTTCATACGATTTCAAGTACACAAACATAATCATATTCATCACGAAAACATAACATACACCTAAATCTACCAGCAATCATACCCAACCTACGATTCATTGGGAGCTAGTGACAGGGGCATGCAAAGGGAAACAATCCTAGTTTTCGGACTGAATAATCTGAACCTTAAGGGGTCTCTTGGGAAGGGACCAAGAGAGAAGAGAACCCATACCTTTTTGAAGTTAAACCCTCGACTTACTGCCCAAAAACTCCACCCAAGATCACGTCTAAGCCTCCTCAATGTCAACTCCACTCGACGGACAACCTCCCTTAGCCTAGTGTGCGATTAACGTTTGTTTTCTTGTGATTTCATGTGAGTTCTTCAAGTTTGAAGAACTTGGTTTATTTTTCTGTTCTTGTATCCTATTTTGGCAGAGAGAATACGTGAGAAAGAAGAAGAGAGATTGAGCGTGAGAGTGGAGACATAAACGTGAGAGAGTTGGAGTTGTAGGCGGCTTAGGAGTCTAGTTTTAGGACTTAGTCAATAAGGTTTTGTTTATATTAATAAATATCTGATTTCTATTTTATTTTAAATCAGCTAATGAATAATAATTATTAATTAATTACATTAATTCAATAGCTTAAATAAAAATCACTTTAATTCATTACTTCCAACTAGGTTCGAACCCCGGTGGAGCAAGACATCACTTCAAGAGCCCATTTTCGGCCCTCTCTCACCAAATTGCCTCTCCACCTTATTAATTAAATAATTAATTATATATTTAGTGTAATTACGATACTACCCTTAGTCAGGAAAAAGGCCATTTTACCCCTAGACCCTTCAAACATATGATTTCCCCTTTTTAAGTCCGGCAAAGACTCCTTCGAGTAAATCTTCATATTCGAGAGCCCTACATGGTTTGACCCAACCTTTCCAAGCTCAACTAACTCCCCAATTTAGTTGGCTTAGCTGTAGCAAGGGTTCCGAGGTCTGGTTCTACGCGCATCAATCCGTGTGAACCCTGGTCTAATCATAGGCATTCTTGACACATTAAGCATTACTTATCTTATCCATTTTTAGGGTTGTTACATTATCCCCCCCTTAGGAACATTCGTCCTCGAATGACACTACTATCTAGCGTAATGCCAGTCAGATCATAACATAATCACTATTCACAATCAAGCAATAACAACAAAAATGGAGAGATAAGGAAACTTAGACTTAAGAGTAGGGAGTCTAACCTCAAGAGCTGAAAAGATGAGGGTAGCGGGATCTCATATCGGCCTCAGCCTCCCACATAGCACCATCAACAAGATGATTTCTCCACAATACCTTCACTGTGGCAATCTTCTTGTTCCTCAGCTGCTTGATCTGTCTGTCTAAGATCTCAACAGGTACCTCCTCGTAGTACAAGTCTTCATCGAACCCCAAACCTTCCACAGGTAGAATCGATGCTGGATCACCTAGGCACTTCTTTAACATGGATACATGAAAGACTGGATGGACAGAAGCTAGATCCGCAGGCAATGCCAACTCATAGGCCACCTCACCCACATGCTGTTGGTTATCGTATGGCCCAACATACCTCGAACTCAACTTCCGCTTCCTGCCAAACCTCATCACCCCCTTCATAGGTGATATCTTCAGATAGACCTGGTCACCAACATCAAACTCTAAGGGCCGTTTTCTGTTATCTGCATATGACTTCTGCCGACTGTAAGCAGTAGCCAACCTATCCCTAATCACTCTGACCTTCTCTGAGGCCTCATGAATGATCTCTGGACCCAAAATAGATGACTCTCCAACCTCGAACCACCCAACTGGAGATCTACATCTCCTACCATACAGTGCCTCAAATGGTGCCATCCCAATGCTAGAGTGATATCTATTATTATACGAAAACTCTATCAAAGGCAAATGGTCATCCCAGCTACCCCTGAAGTCAATCACACACGCTCTCAACATGTCCTCCTATGTCTGAATGGTGCGCTCTGCCTGCCCATCAGTCTGAGGATGAAAGGCAGTACTAAGCTTTACCTGCGTTCCCAAGCTCTTCTAGAAAGATCTCCAAAAATGTGAAGTAAACTAGGCTCGTCTATCTGAAATAATAGACAAAGGAATCCCATGCCGTCTCACAATCTCATCAATGTAGAGTCTCTCATAATCCTCGGCTTTGTAAGAAGACTTCACAGGGATAAAGTGGGCAGACTTAGTCATTCTGTCCACAATAACCCATATGGAGTCATGTTTCCTCCTAGTCCTCGGAAGACCAACCACAAAGTCCATATTAATGGCCTCCCACTTCCAAGTCGGAACCTCAATAATCTGAGTAAGACCGCCAGGCTTAAGATGTTCTGCCTTAACCTGCTGACAATTAGGACACTTGACCACATATTCTGCAATGTCCTTCTTCATGCCATCCCACCAATAAATCTGCTTAAGATCATGATACATCTTGGTGGAACCTGGATGTATGGAATATCTGGAACCATGGGCCTCTGCAACAATCCTGGTCCGCAAATCATCCACATATGGTACACACAGCCTGTCCTGATACCTAAGTATGCCGTCACCTCCCAAAGAGAAAGACTCATTCATCTTTATCAACACTGAGTCCTTCAGCTCCATCAACACAAGATCGAGATGCTGACCCTACTTGACTTCAACTACCAAGGATGATTCAGAACTAGGATGAACTGAAACACCCCCACTAGTAGAGCCAACCAATCGCACACCCAGTCTGGCTAGTTTGTGTACATATTTCGCCAACTCCTTCTTCTCATCCTCAACATGGGCTGTACTTCCCATGCTCATCTTGCTCAAAGCATCAGCTACAACATTAGCCTTACCTGGATGGTAGTGAACATTCATGTCATAGTCCTTCAACAGCTCCAACCATCTTCGCTGACATAGATTCAACTCTCTCTGCGTGATCACGTACTGGAGACTCTTGTGGTCTGTGAACACATCCACATGCACTCCATACAACTTGTGCCTCAACAGCTTCAGTGCAAACACCACAGCTGCCAACTCCAGGTCATGAGTGAGATAATTCTTCTAATGAACCTTGAGCTGTCTGGACACATAGGCTATCACCTTACCAACCTGCATAAGAACACAACCCTAACCAAACCTAGATGCATCACAATAAACAATGTATTTCTCACCACACTTATGCAAAGTAAGCATCGGGGATGAAGTGAGTCTGTCCTTGAGCTCTTGGAAACTCTTCTCACAAGTCTCTGTCCATTCAAACTTGGCCTTCTTCTTAGAGAAAGCTGTCACTGGGGCAGCAATTGAAGAAAATCCCTCCACGAACCTGCGGTAGTAACCAGCCAATCCCAGAAAGCTATGGATGTCAGTGGGAGTAAGAGGTTTTGTCCAGTTCTTCACAGCCTCAGTCTTCCTGGGATCCACCTCTACACCCTGATCGGACACAACATGACCCAGGTTGGTCACTGATCTAAGCCAGAATTCACACTTGTTGAATTTGGCATACAGCTGATGTTGTCTAAGTACCTGCAAGGTTAGTCTCAAATGTTGTTCATGCTCTTCCTTGGTCCTAGAGTAGACGAGGATGTCGTCAATGAATACTATGACGAAAGAATCAAGGTATTCACGGAAGACTCGGTTCATGAGGTCCATAAATGCAGCAAGTGCATTTGTGAGACCAAATGACATAACTAAGAACTCATAATGACCATAACGGGTACAAAAGGCTATCTTTGGGATATCTCCAACCCTAACCCTAAGCTGATGATACCCTGAACGAAGATCAATCTTAGATAAGAAACTAGACCCTTGGAGCTGATCGAACAAATCATCTATTCTGGGAAGTGGATACTTATTATTTATAGTGACTTTGTTGAGCTGCCGATAATCGCTACACATTCTAAGGGTTCCATCCTTCTTTTTCACAAACAACACTGGAGCGCGCCCCAAGGGGATATGCTCGACTAAATGAAACCCTTATCAGTGAGATCTTTTAACTGCAGCTTTAACTCTTTGAGTTCAGCTGGAGCCATTCTGTAGGTAGGAATTGAAATTGGTTTAGTATCGGGTTCTAAGTCGATACCAAAGTCAATCTCTCGAGGGGGAGGGAGTCCAGGCAAATCATCAGGAAATACATCTAGAAACTCATTCACTACAGGCACTGAGTCTATGGAAGGAATATCATGATCTAAATCATTAACAATCACAAGATGACACAACAATCCCTTGGACATCATTTTATTGGCCTTAAGGTACGAAATCAAGGGATTAGGATGACTCGATTTGTACCCCTCCCAGACTAGCTCCTCTTCATTAGGAAAACAAAATCTCACCACTCTATTACAACAATCCAAACAAGCATAACATCTATGAAGCCAGTCCATGCTAAGAATAACATCAAAATCATGCATGGGTAACTCAACCAACTCTGCACACATAGTCTTACCACTTATAACTATTGGGCAATCCTTGTATACTCTATCAGTTCTTACATTTTCTCCTAAAGGTGTACTAACCACTATAGGATCATGCAGAACTTCAGGCAATATCTCAAAAGTGAGAGCAAGCAAAGGAGTTACAAAGGAAAGCGTAGACCCTAGATCAAGCAAAGCATAAACAGAAGTTGTGAATACTTGTAGCATACCTGTGACCACATCAGCGGACTTCACCCGCTCCTCCCTACCCTTTAGGGCATAGAATCTATTCCTCTTAGGAGGCTCGGCTTCTGCTGCACCATGAGGATTAGGCCTAGGCTGAGCATTACCTTCACTTGACCCCTGTTCTGTGGGCAGTCTCTAACCATGTGCCCACTCTTACCACAACCGAAGTAGGCATTAGTGCCCTGTCTGCACTCTCCATTGTGAGCACGGCCACACATAGCACAAATCTTTCTGGGACGCTGCATCTCACCTCCATTGCCCTTCTTGGGTTCAGGTCTGCCTCCTCTAGGTGTTGTACTCCTCTGAGAATTAGAGTTCCCAGAACTCTGCTGCCCCTTCTTGAACCTGGGTTGCTCACGGACGCCAAAATTGTTTCTGTGGCCTCCATGGCTGGGACCTGCCTAATCTTGAGGCTTAGGCCTCCTAGCATCACGAACGCCCCTCTTTTTATGGTTGTCCTCTACCTGCTGGACATGCACCATCAACCTGGAGAGGTCCATGTTATCATGGAGCATCGCAGACCGACACTCCTCCTCCAGATCTCCGTTGATTCCTGTGAGGAACCAACACATCTCATCCCTGCTGTTATATACAAGGGAAGTAGCATACCTGGATAATTTAACAAACTTCTGGGAATACTCCCTGACTGTCATTGATCCCTGCTTAAGGTTGATAAACTCCTCAACCCTTGCCTCCCTCATCTCCTTAGGAAAGAATCTCTCTAGGAAGGCTGTCTTAAACAGCTCCCAAGTGACCGGAACTCCGCCCAAAGCTCGGCTATCCTGCCACATCTTGCACCAAGTCTGTGCAACATCCTTGAGCTGATAGGAAACCATCTCAGTTATGTCAATATATGTGGCCCCCATAGCCACCAAAATCTTATGCACCTCATCCACCAACTCCTGCGGGTCCTCTGAAGTCTTAGACCCTGTGAAAATAGGAGGATTGATCCTCGTGAAGTCTCTCAACCTGTCAGCCATGCTACGAACCGGTGGGTTCTCCCTCTAAACATCCTACCGGTTAACCTAGGCAGTCATAGCCTGGGCCTGCATAGTGATGGCCTGTGCCATCTGGGCCAGAGATGCCCGCACCTCCGTATCAGTCAACCCAGCTGGGTTAACCGGCATAGCCACTCCTTCAACTGAAGCCTGGGGTGGAACCTGATTGCCCCAAGCAGTTGCACCTCCTCTCCTCTGACCAATCGTTCTCCTAGTATTCATTCTCTGAAAACAACAAAGATTGATGTTAGACACGCTCACAACACCAAGAAATTAGACATTAGGAAAAGCACAATAAGATCAGAATAAGGGAAATTTTCCTATGCATCATGCAGTCTCTAATTCAGGATAGTGGTGCACTTCACTACCATGATTTAGAAACTACTCAATGTGGTTAATGTGAACTTATTATTATCAGAATTTAACCTAGTGCTCTGATACCAACTTTGTCACGACCAGAATCTAGACTACAGACGAGACCGGCGTCGTTGAACTCTCAGAGGTCGCAGACAAGCCTACATATGTCATTCTTACTTCATCTAGGTTAATTTTAGCGGAAAATTTGAACTTTTTGTTTTCTTATTTCATGCTAAACATTTTAAACATAACATCATAGGCGTTCATAAATCAACCATTTAATATAGAGATAATCAAATAAAAGAAACAGTTCATAATTGTATTAAACGTATTTTGGCCAAAACGACACCAATACAAAGTCTGAAATGAAGGTTGAAAGAAACACTAGTAGAACATGATCCACTAGCTAAAGTCTACATCGAAGCTAGATAATAACGGTAGACATCCTCGAAATCATGAGGGCCTACCAAGTCCGGATGAAATCTCCACGTCCAGATAACTGCAATGTCAACCTGTTAGCTTTAGCGTCCACCTGTGCCTGCACCTAAAAATATAGAGTTGTATGAGATTAGTACACACTTGAAGTAAGTATGGGTATATGCAAGCACACACCAAGGACATGCATGAGTAAGAATAGCTCTTTCCTAACAACATGATTATGGGAAGTCAAGTCAGTGGACTTGCCAAATTGGGATTAAGAAAGTTAGTGAACTTTCCAAATATGGATTAGGAAAGTCAGTGATCTTTCCAAATTTGGATTAGGAAATTCTTGCCATGAGAGTAACATGCATTATCATACTTATCATATTGCACAAAGCACATAACATCTTACACATAGCACATATCATATTGCATATAGCACATAACATCTTTTATAACATTCATTCATATGCCATGAGACCTTGGAATCATGGATTTGACATTAAGACTTTCCAAAATGAGGGCTCAACATATGGGACCTCAACTAGGGAGTCTTTGTCACGCCTCAAAACCCATTAAGACGGACAGGCACCCGATGCCCTAAAGGCCCGAGAGAACCAACCTACAACCTGTTCTTACTGAGCATATACTATAACAATTGAGACAAGTTAACTTTGGATGTAGCGATACAAACCAACGTAAGTAGATCCAAAAGTTATATACAAGACTTGGCCGTTTAGGCCACAACTCCTTAAGACACAACTGAACCATGTACATACGTCTACAAAGCCTCTAAAAGATAGAAGACTAGAGTAGGTCGGGACAGACCCCGCCTTACCCTTAACTACGATACAATACCAAACGAATTTACCAAAGACTTAATAAAGCTCCGAATCAACTTGGAGCTCACCAAAAGTAGCAGAATTTCGAGTGCTCCTACTGAGGAGGTCTACTAGCTGGAGTACCTGAGCCTGCAGCATGAAATGCAGCGTCCCCAATACGGGACGTCAGTACGAAAAATGTACTGAATATGTAAGGCAAAAAGTATATGTAATACAAGGCACAAATGAAATCAAGTAGCAACATATGAGTGCATAGATTAGGAGAGAAGACCACCTTTGCTTACTCTTGTGGAATCAAGTAAGCTACACATTCTTTTCTTTACCTTCTTTGTATGTTATAATCTTTGTTGGGCATGTGATACAAGTGACCAGCTGATCAGTGGTAGAAGAGGATGACCCATGCTAGGCGTATTAACCCCTGGGATGCGGTCCTCATAATTACACAACTTGGGATAGGCCCATGCTAGGCTTTCGCCCCTGAGCTGCCACCCTTCTATACCAATAGGGATCGGCCCATGCTAGGCTTTCGCTAATTATATCCCTCCCCCCATCCTAAGTACATAGAACTACTTCATTATATGTTCACTACTCTATACTTGTGTAATTATCCCCCTTGTGTTGTTATAGAAATGGTATTTGCAAAATAAAGTTTGTTGAATCCCTCTCCTAGTCAATTGAAGTCAATTGTGCCATTAAGCTCTTAAAGTAATGTGTTGATTTTACATAGCTCCTTATGTCATTGTTACTGCCTCAAATTATTATTTTTCATGTCTTCTACTACTGGTCCGTATTTCCATAACTCAAGATGATTATGACCACCAAACAACATCTCAAAAGTGTTATGATTATTCAAAGAACAATCCCAAAAGAGTTCTGAACTAATAAACAACAATCTCAAAGATTACATAATCTAAGTGAAGAAATTTGTATAATTGCGGGTGGCAGCCCAGGGGAGAGAGCCTAGCATGGGTCGATCTCTATAGGTATAGAAGGGTGGCAGCTCAGGGGCGAATGCCTAGCATGGGCCGATCCCAAATTGTGTAATTATGAGGACCGCATCCCAGGGGTTAATATGCCTAGCATGGGTCATCCTCTTCTACCACTGATCACTGGTCACTTGCATCACATGCTCTACAAAGATTATAACTATAGAAAAGTAAAGGAAAGAACGTAACTTACATGATCTCACAAGAGTAAATAAAGGTGGTATTCTCTCCTAAACTATGAACTCATATGTTGCTACTTGATTTCATTTGAGCTCTTGTATTACATATGCTATTGCCTTACATATTCAGTACATTTTTCGTACTGACGTCCCTTATTGGAGACGCTGCATTTCATGCTGCAGGCACAAGTACTCCAGCTAGTAGTCCTCCTCAGTATGAGCACACGACACTCTGCTACTTTTGGTGAGCTCCAAGTTGATTCGGAGCTTTATTGATTCCTTGGTAAATTCATTTTGGTATTGTTCGTGGTTAAAGGTAAGGCGGGGTCTGTCCCGACCTACTCTAGTCTTGTCTCTTTTATAGGCTTTGTAGACATATGTACATGGTTCAGTTGTGTCTTAAGGAGTTGTGGCCTCAACGGCGAAGTCTTGTATATAACTTTTGGATCTACTTATGTTGGTTTGCATCACTGCGTCCTAGGTGAACTTGTCACAATTGTTATAGTTATATGCTTTGTAAGAATAGGTTACAGGTTGGTTCTCTCAAGCCTTTAGGGCATCGAGTGCCTATCGATCTTAATGGGTATTGAGGCGTTACAGAATTCCCAACTTGACCTCTAACATTACAGTGAAGCAAACTTCCTCACAGACGACTTGCCAATCGACGGCCCGTCCCTTAACCAACGGACCGTCCTGTTGGTCCGTGGTTTGGGACTCAGGCTGGTCATTGTCTAGTCCTCTCCCACGACTAAGTGCCAACTGACGAGACCCCACCAACGGGGCGTAGACTGACCCACTGGGAGTCGATTGCCAACCGTTGGTTGGGCTATCTTGGACAGCTTTAGCCAACAACTTGGGTCCTTGTGAAAGGACCCTTTGATGGTCCTTGGGGATGTTTGCCCAGATGTTTCCAACCCCAACATGATAGTATATGAGTTTAGGACCTCCCACATGAATTTCATCCAAAATGAACACGTAAAACTCTACAAAATATGCTTAGACACACAAGGTCATTTCAAGGCATATCTTTCGAACGTCCTGGACGTTCTTGAGCGTTTGACCTCCAAACTTCACGAAACGTGACACACTACCTATATAACTATAATAACTCATTTAAGGACTTTATAACCTCATGAATCACACATAAAAACATAAAAAACATATGAGGCACATAGGTGACTTAGTCGTCGAACGTCTTGGTCGTCATAGCATTCTTCAATTAAAAATGTGAAGGAATTTAAAACTTTTTATCTATAACTACTCGGAGGTTTACATAAACCTCTACATACACATAGTCATATTTATATCAAGTATACATAGACTTGTTCGTATACGAAGATTACATAGTCTTCTACTTTTATTTCACACACTTATACATTTAGGAAATAATAGTTATAAAAGCTGTCTCATCTCATAAACCATCTATCAAAGATAACAAATCTTGGGCATAGCCCTATAACAATACAAGAAGCCACTTATAGGCTATATACAACATCGTCTCAAACGAGTAATAGAGTCAATACAGAATTATAGTAACTAAGTAACATAAGAGTAAAATGTCGGCAATGCCCTCGGGAGAATGAGGACCTACCACTTGGAGGGTAAGAGATCCAAGTCTTCCTTTCCAGCAATTCAGAGCAAGTTCAACGACCCGAACCTAAAATGTTTGGGAAAAGGAAAAGAAATGGGGTTAGTACTCCATATGTACTAAGTATGGAACCATATATACAATTACAAATCAAATATACTTAGATAAGGACATTTAAGATAAATCATTATAAAACATGTATACGAGTGAAACATAGCAAAGCAAAGCACACTAACTATACCCTTCATAAAGTCACAAGTGCAATGATCAAGTAAATTCCCATTACTCTTACTTAATCAAGTAACCTATCAAGACTACAATGAGCAATTTACCTTACCTAACATAGTCTCCCATTTCATGTAAAACATTCTTCTTCAACCAAAAGCAACAACCTTCTACTCATAAGCATGATATTCAATGAACAAAGTCATTTACCTTATATCACTACTTTACATACATAATATTGACCTCTGAAAGCTCTTATCAAGGCAAACTAGTGCAAGGCTTGAGTAGAGTCCCATACCCCTACCTAAGCTATATCCAAACGCTTTCAAGTTACTTCGATTAGTCTATATCTTATTCATTCATTTTAGTTTACGAAAAACCTTGCCTTAACCGACATAGACCACATGAGCAAATGTGGAATCCGGTGTCATGAAACCTTACATCGATGGAAGGTGGTCTACCGGCCAAGGTAGAACCTAACGTGAACGTAGCTATCTAGGTGGATCCACTAGCTAGTATCCTATGGTGGCAACATAGTTCAAGAACTAAGATATAGGTATTCCCTCTATATACCATTTGGTAATGGGGCCTCACCTCATGAGAAATCGTGAGTGAATATTCCTCAAGGAAAGTCAACACTTCACGTGAGTCCATAGATGAGTATTCCTCTAAGGGAAGTCAACACTCTATAAGGGACAAATGGTGAATATTCCTCCATGGAAATTCAACACCTCTCAATGTCAAGTTCACTCGGTGCTAGGCTAAGTTCCCTTAATATCAAGGTCTTTAACTTTATTAACCATCTCAACCTAGTTAGATAGTAGGGTCAAACCCTTATATATTCATCATGATAGCTCAATAAGAATTGTATGAGAAATAATCCTTTCATTAATAATTCATATAGGTGAAGTTAGCCCTTACACATCTCATCACAATAGGGTACATCTTTGCATAACAACTTCCCTATATCGTGTACTCCTAGGCAGCCTCACAACCAACCTAAACATTTCAATTCAATCATCATACCAACCTATCACCTTAAGCAAGGTATAATTCAACACAACATTATCACTTGATGACAATTAATCGCAATTTGAGGTAAGGATTAGGATACTCAAGACTTACCAATACTTCTCCATAGTCCACCAATCCTTACCACCAACCCATAGATCAACCCAATTCGGGTCATCACACCAATGTGATTCAATAGCCAACATAAGAACTAATTTAAGAGAAGCACCATGCCACAAAGCAATATTAAATCAAAACTTAGCAACATGATATCAAAGTCTATCTTCTTACCCTATATTCGATACTCAAGAAATAGGTATGAAGAACTTCAATTCACCACAATAGATTCATGATCGATGCAATAACAATCATTAAATATGATTTAAACAATAACTAGATCAATTACTTCAATCCAACCCAAATTCATACAAATCTCATACCTAGGGTTAAGGGTTAGGAGTCTTTACCCACAATCTAGATCAAACAACATCAATTCATCATAATCAAGTTGCAATACATGATAATCTATTCATTTTAACCCAAAGAATACATAAACAACTCAATTCATATAATCAAATTCGAAATTGGATGAAACCCATATGAAACTCAACTTTTAGAAAATCTTTGAAGGAGCCCTTTGAGGAAAGAATCTCAAAGGTGAATTAGATCCCATACCTTAAGGTTTGATGACGTTTTGATGGTGATTTCGTGCTAAAACCAGCCCCCAATGATCTTCCCAAGCTATTCTCCAATGGGGTCTTCCAGTAGAGAGAGAAAGTAGAGAGAAGGAAGAGAGTTTTGTTTTGAGAAATTGTGATTAGGTTAATTAAGGTTGGGTATTTATAGTGGGGTCTTAAGTCACTTAATTAGTCTTCCCTTAATCCCCTAATTACCCCTAAGACACTTAATAAAATAATTAACTAAAACTTAAATCCCTGAAAACATTACAGGCCCTCCACGACGGCTCCCCGCCGACGAGCCGTCGTGGGCGTGACGGACAGGCCCCCCTCCGTCCTGCACGTCCGTCGCGTTGGTCAGAGACTGTGCAGGCGGAGGCTTTCTTCCCAGCAGCTAAGGCTGGCACGACGGTGGCCTCGACGCCCCGTCGCGCCTGTGATGCCCCGTCATGGGGTCCGTCGTTGCCTACTATCTCAAGGGTCCTCATCGAGGGCCCTTAGTTGATCCTCGGGGAGTCGTACCCTGACTTTTCCAACATGAAACCATCCCACACTATGTGTTACACCTATTGTTACAAACTTTTACTAAATTCTGACTCTTAACTTGGTTAAACTAAAAGGACATTCTAGCTCTCTTATGAACCAACTTACCGGACGTTATGAACATTTTGGTTCCAAAACATTTCAACGACTCCATATACGCCTAGTTTTGCTAGTAACAATGGTTTAGACCTTAAGGAGCCTATTTAAGTCTTATAACATGACCTTGGGATTTCAAAATGTTACATTATCCCCCCCTTAGGAACATTCGTCCCCGAATGACACCAAACACTCTTTAAATGAGGGAATAGACTCAAGACTAGCAGCTCAACCAAATCACAATATTCAATTAGCATGAATCATATTATTTCAATAAAATACTTCAAAACATCATTTTATCATACATAAGCTCCAAAATTTCCTCATGAGGTTTCTCCTTTTCACATATACATGAGCTCAATCATTTATTTCACAAGTCAATTAGCACAAAGTTCATCTTATCAATATGCTCGATACACGACTTGACTCAAATATGCAAGAAGCAAGACAACTTTCAAATTTACCTAAGGTCACCTTAAAGTGACTCCATTTTAGAAGTCTCCAAAACTAGGAGTTTTGCAAAGCTTCACCAAAACATCAAAGATTCACAATATCTAATGTATTTAAATCATTAGAGAGAGATACTAACCTTAAACATCAAAAAGATGAGGATAACGGGTTTTCATGTCGGCCTTAGCCTCCCATGTCGCACCCTCAACTAGGTGGTTCTTCCATAACACTTTTACGGAAACCACCTCCTTGTTCCTCAACCTTTTCACTTGCCTATCAAGGATTTGGATAGGAACCTCCTCATAATAGAGGTTATTCTTGACTCCAAGACCTTCAATGGGAAGAATAGTCTCGGGATCCCCAACACACTTCGTCAACATCGAGACGTGGAAAACCGGATAAACCGAAGCTAAATCGTTAGGTAGTTTCAAGCGATAGGCAACTTTACAAACCCTTTCCAAAATCTCATAAGGACCCACGTAACGAGGGTTAACTTCCCTTTCTTGCCAAATCTTAGCACCCCTTTCATAGGTGAGATTTTTAAATACACCTTGTCACCCTCTTCAAACTCCAAATCTCTTCTCCTATTATCAGCATAGGACTTTTGTCGACTATAGGCTATTTGTAACCTATTTCTAATAATATGCACATTCTCCAATGTCTTATAAATCAAGTCGGGACCAAAGATCGACGGTTCACCAACTTCAAACCATCCTATAGGAGACCTACACCTCCTACCATACAAGGCTTCATAGGGAGCCATGGAGATGGACAAATGAAAGCTATTATTGTATGCAAACTCTACCAATGGCAAGTGCTTATCCCAACTCCCTTTAAAATCAATAATGCAAGCTCTAAGCATATCCTCAAGAGTTTGAATTGTGCGTTTCGCTTGACCATCCGTTTGAGGATGAAATGAGGTACTCAATTTCACTTTAGTACCCAAACCTTTTTTAAAAGACTTCCAAAACCTAGATGTGAATTGTGCACCCCAATCCGAAATGATGGATAACGGAATACCATGGCGACACACAATCTCATCTATGAAGATCTTCACATAATCCTCCACCGAATACGTGGATTTGACGGGAATAAAATGAGCGGACTTAGTCAATCTATCAACAATCACCCATATAGAATCATATGACTTTTGAGTCCGAGGCAACCCTACCACAAAGTCCATATTTATGTCTTCCCACTTCCAAGTAGGAATTTGGATCTCTTGTAGTAAGCCACTTGACTTTTGATGTTCCGCCTTCACTTGTTGGCAATTTGGACACTTAGCAACAAATTCCGCTATGTCGTTCTTCAAACCTTCCCACCAATATATTTCTCAAAGGTCATGATACATCTTAGTAGAACCCGGATGGATGGAATAGTGGGACCCATGGGCTTCTTCAAGGATCCGATACCTCAATCCATTAACATCATGAACACATAACCTCCCTTGGTACCTCAACACACCATCTCCTCCTAAGAAGAAAGACTCATTCATCTTGCCAAGAACAGATTCCTTCAACTCCATCAATAGTTGATCAAGGTGATGTTTGGACTTTACCTCAACCACCAATGATGATTCAGAGCTATGATGAACCGTGGCACCTCCATTTAGAGAACTCTCTAAACGAACTCCCAATCTAGCCAAACTATGAACATCTTTCACTAATTCTTTCTTGTCTTCATCAAAATGAGACACACTACACATAGTCAAACGGCTTAGAGCATCCGCCACCACATTGGCCTTGCCGGGGTGATATAGGACACTCATATCATAATCCTTCAACAATTCCAACCACCTTCTTTGTCGGAGATTCAACTCTTTTTGAGTAAACACATATTGAAGACTCTTATGATCGGTGAAAACATCCACATGAACACCATACAAGTAATGTCTCCACATTTTTAAAGCAAACACTACGTCCGCTAATTCAAGGTCATGAGTGGGGTAATTTCTCTCATGAACCTTAAGTTGCCGTGAAGCATAGGTAATCACCTTCCCATTTTGCATAAGCACACACCCCAAACCTATGCGGTATGCATCACAATACACCACGAACCCTTTAGAACCTTCCGGTAAGGTTAACACCGGAGAAAAAGTAAGCTTGTCTTTCAATAATTGGAAACCCTTCTCGCAGGCCTCTGACCATTCAAACTTTGTACCCTTTTGAGTTAATGAAGTCAATGGAGATGCAATGGATGAAAAACCTTCTACAAACCTTTGATAATAGCTTGCTAAACCCAAGAAACTCCTAATGTCAGTTGGGGTCAAGGGTCTAGGCCAGTTTCTTACCGCATCCGTTTTCCTTGGGTCTACCTCAACTCACTCACTAGAGATGATGTGCCCAAGAAATGCTACCGACCTCAACCAAAACTCACACTTGCTATACTTGGCGAACAATTTATGCTCTTTAAGGGTTTGCAATACTACCCTTAGATGACTCATGTGATCAACCTCATTCTTCGAATACACCAAGATATCATCGATGAATACAATAACGAATGCATCAAGGTAACTTCGAAACACTCTATTCATTAGGTCCATAAACGCAGCCGGAGCATTTGTGAGACCAAAGGACATAACCACGAACTCATAATGCCCATACCGAGTCCGAGAGGCCGTCTTTGGAATATCTTCATTTCTCACCCTAAGCTGGTGATACCCTGACCTCAAGTCAATTTTGGAGAAGTAACTCGCCCCTTGGAGTTGATCAAATAAATCATCAAGCCGAGGAAGAGGATAATTGTTCTTGACAGTAGCCTTGTTGAGTTGGCGGTAGTCAATACACATTCTCAAGGACCTATCCTTCTTTTTCACGAACAAAACTGGAGCACCCCATGGAGAAATGCTAGGCCTTATAAAGCCCTTGTCTAGCAAATCTTTAAGTTGTTCCTTTAACTCCTTTAGTTCGGCCGGAGCAATTCTATAAGGAGGAATAGAGATAGGGTTTGTTTCTGGTGACAAATCAATACCGAAATCGATTTTCCATTCGGGAGGAATGCCAGGAAGGTCATCAGGAAAGACCTCCGTAAATTCACTCACCAAGGGGACCGACTCAATAGGAGGAACTTTGGAATCAACTTCTTGGACTCTCACAATATGATAAAGACACCCCTTGGGATCATTTTACACGCTTTTAGACATGATATGAAACGACCTCTAGGAAGAGAATTTCCACCCTTCCACTCAAAAATGGGTTCATTTGGAAAACTAAACCTCACAACTCTAGTTCTACAATCAATAGAAGCGAAGCTAGCATGTAACCAATCCATATCTAGAATAACGTCAAAATCAAGCATGTCTAGTTCCACTAGATCTATATGAGAAACTCTATGGGGCATAGAAATGGGACAATTTCGATAGACTCTTTTTGCTACAACCGACTCACCCACCGGAGTAGACACCAAAATAGGGTCATGCAAAACATCGGGTAAAGTACCAAACTTTTTAGATACTAATGGAGTAACGAAAGACAAAGTAGCACCCGGATCTAGCAAAGCAAACACATCAATAGCAAAGATTGGTAACATACCAGTCACCACATTGGGAGAGGACTCTTGATCATCTCACGAACGAAGAGCATAAAAGCGGTTCTTTTTGGGAACATCATTAGAACCACTTGGCTGACCACCCCTCTCTTGCCCATTATCATTTGGACACTCCGTCACTTTGTGACCAATATTTCCACAACCAAAGCACTTGTCCGAACCTAGGAGGCAAACACCTAAATGCTTATTCCCACATTTCTTGCAAGGTGGATTCTCATTAGACAAACTCTGACTTTTCCCTTTTTGGACTCTTGGCCTAGGGACCTTCCCATCCCTAATCTTGGGAAATTTGGATGGAACTTGATTTGAGAACCTTTTCTTGAATCTAGGCTTGTCTTGAATTCCAAACCTATCTTTAGTAGTTCCACTCTCGTAAGACCTTGCCCTTCTTGAATCCTTATCCTTCCTTTTTGCTCTAGCCTCCTCAACCCTTTTTGCATGCACCATTAGACGACCAATATTCATGTTATCATGAAGCATAGGCGATTGACATTCTTCTTGCAAATCATCCAACACACCTGTCATGAATCGACTCATATCGTCTCTAGGATCGGAGACCAAGGAAGGAGCATATTTGGCCAATTGAATGAACTTCAAAGAGTACTCATGAACACTCATTACTCCTTGGCGAAGATTGATGAATCCTACCACCTTAGTTTCTCTCATCTCCCTAGGGAAGAATCGATCAAGGAAAGCCCTTTTGAACAACTCCCAAGTCACTGGCCCACTTTGAAATGGCCTATTGTCTTTCCATTGCACATGCCATGTCTGAGCCACATCCTTGAGTTGGTATGAGGCCAACTCGGCATTCTCACTATAAGACAACCCCATAGCACACAAAATCTTATAAACCTCATCAATGAATTCTTGAGGGTCTTCATCAACCTTAGACCCGTAGAAGATAGGAGGATTCATTCGAGTGAAGTCCACAAGTCGGGAAGCCATAGTTTGCTCATGAACTCTAGGTGCCAAATCCCTATTAGCTTGGGCGGTCATGGCTTGGGCTTGCACCGTTGCGGCTTAAGCTTGAGTAGTCATGGCTTGAGCCATTTGAGCAAGAATAGCCCTCATCTGAACCTCTTCCATAGGTGGAGGATCAACGGGAACCTGATCATCAACAGCAATCTCTTCAAGAGGAGGAAATGGATCACCACGGGGAGGGATTCCCGCAGCAGCAATCTCTTCCTCAAGTCTTCTGGCTGCATTCCTTCTAGTATTCATCTCCTATAACCAAAACACAAGGTTTAGGCAAATACATATACGACGTACATTCTAGAGGCACGATATGGATTTCCAACAATGAAAGTGATTCCTAAGCATCAAATAAGTTTCTATCCATAAGTGTGGCGCGCTTCACAATTATGAATACAAACCTATATAACGTGGTTGAGAGAGACGTTAACATCAAGGATATTCAACCTCATGCTCTGATACCAAGTTTGTCACATCCGAGTTTACCCCCTAGACGTAACCATCGTCGTCGTCCTCTTTGAGGACTAAGATAAGCCTCTTAGCCTCGTCATAGCATTCATCGATTAAAAATGTGAAGGAACTTAAAACTTTTTATCTATAACTACTCGGAGGTTTACATAGACCTCTACATACACATAGTCATGTTTATATCAATTATACATAGACTTGTTCGTATACGAAGATTACATAGTCTTCTACTTTTATTTCACACACTTATACATTTAGGAAATAATAGTTATAAAAGCTGTCTCATCTCATAAACCATATATCAAAGATAACAAATCTTGGGCATAGCCCTACATTCATCCATGGATCCTTTATTCATACTTATTCAATTGGAAGTAATACAAGAAGCCACTTATAGGCTATATACAACATCGTCTCAAACGAGTAATAGAGTCAATACAGAATTATAGTAACTAAGTAACATAAGAGTATGATGTCCGCAACGCCCTCGGGAGTATGAGGACCTACCACTTGGAGGGTAAGAGATCCAAGTCTTCCTTTCCAGCAATTCGGAGCAAGTTCAACGACCCGAACCTAAAATGTTTGGGAAAAGGAAAAGAAATGGGGTTAGTACTCCACATGTACTAAGTATGGAACCATATATACAATTACAAATCAAATATACTTAGAAAAGGACATTTAATATAAATCGTTATAAAACATGTATATGAGTGAAACATAGCAAAGCAAAGCACACTAACTATACCCTTCATAAAGTCACAAGTGCAATGATCAAGTAAATTCCCATTACTCTTACTTAATCAAGTAACCTATCAAGACTACAATTAGCAATTTACCTTACCTAACATAGTCTCCCATTTCATGAAAACATTCTTCTTCAACCAAAAGCAACAACCTTCTACTCATAAGCATGATATTCAATGAAGAAAGTCATTTACCTTATATCACTACTTTACATACATAATATTGACCTCTCAAAGCTCTTATCAAGGCAAACTAGTGTAAGGCTTAAGTAGAGTCCCATACCCCTACCTAAGCTATAGCCAAACCCTTTCAAGTTACTTCGATTAGTCTATATCTTATTCATTCATTTTAGTTTACGGAAAACCTTGCCTTAACCGACATAGACCACATGAGCAAATGTGCAATCCGGTGTCATGAAACCTTACACCGATGGAAGGTGGTCTACCGGCCAAGGTAGAACCTAACGTGAACGTAGCTATCTAGGTGGATCCAGTAGCTAGTATCCTATGGTGGCAAAGTAGTTCAAAAACTAAGAGATAGGTATTCCCTTTATATATCATTTGGTAATGGGGCCTCACCTCATGAGAAATCGTGAGTGAATATTTCTCAAGGAAAGTCAACACTTCACGTGAGTCCATAGGTGAGTATTCCTCTAAGGGAAGTCAACACTCTATAAGGGACAAATGGTGAATATTCCTCCACGGAAAGTCAACACCTCTCAATGTCAAGTTCACTCGGTGCTAGACTAAGTTCCCTTAATATCAAAGTCTTTAACTTTATTAACCATCTCAACCTAGTTAGATAGTAGGGTCAAACCCTTGTATATTCATCATCATAGCTCAATAAGAATTGTATGAGAAATAATCCTTTCATTAACAATTCATATAGGTGAAGTTAGCCCTTACACATCTCATCACAATAGGGTACATCTTTACATAACAACTTCCCTATATCGTGTACTCCTAGGCAGCCTTACAACCAACCTAAACATTTCAATTCAATCATCATACCAACCTATCACCTTAAGCAAGATATAATTCAACAAAACATTATCACTTGATGACAATTAATCACAATTTGAAGTAAGGATTAGGATAATCAAGATTTACCAATACTTCTCCATAGTCCACCAATAAGGGCCTTACCACCAACCCATAGATCAACCCAATTCGGGTCATCACACCAATGTGATTCAATAGCCAACATAAGAACTAATTTAAGAGAAGCACCATGCCACAAAGCAATATTAAATCAAAGCTTAGTAACATGATATCAAAGTCTATCTTCTTACCCTATATTCGATACTCAAGAAATAGGCATGAAGAACTTTAATTCACCACAATAGATTCATGATCGATGCAATAACAATCATTAAAGATGATTTAAACAATAACTAGATCAATTACTTCAATCCAACCCAACTTCATACAAATCTCATACCTAGGGTTAAGGGTTAGGGGTCTTTACCCACAATCTAGATCAAACAACATCAATTCATCATAATCAAGTTGCAATACATGATAATCTATTCATTGTAACCCAAAGAATACATAAACAACTCAATTCATATAATCAAATTCGAAATTGGATGAAACCCACATGAAACTCAACTTTTAGAAAATCTTTGAAGGAGCCCTTTGAGGAAAGAATCTCAAAGGTGAATTAGATCCCATACCTTAAGGTTTGATGACGTTTTGATGGTGATTTCGTGCTAAAACCGGCCCCCAATGATCTTCCCAAGCTATTCTCCAATGGGGTCTTCCAATAGAGAGAGAATGTAGAGAAGGAAGAGAGTTTTGTTTTGAGAAATTGTGATTAGGTTAATGAAGGTTGGGTATTTATAGTGGGGTATTAAGTCACTTAATTAGTCTTCCCTTAATCCCCTAATTACCCCTAAGACACTTAATAAAATAATTAACTAAAACTTAAATCCCTGAAAACATTATAGGCCCTCCACGACGGCTCCCCGCCGACGAGCCGTCGTGGGCATGACGGACAGGCTCCCCTCCGTCCTGCACGTCCGTCGCGTTGGTCAAAGACTGTGCAGGCGGAGGCTTTCTTCCCAACAACTAAGGCTGGCATGACGGTGGCTGTGATGCCCCGTCATGGGGTCCGTCGTGGCCTACTGTCTCAAGGGTCCTCCTCGAAGGCCCTTAGTTAATCCTCGGGGAGTCGTACCCTGACTTTTCCAACATGAAACTATCCCAAACTATGTGTTACACCTATTGTTACAAACTTTTACTAAATTTTGACTCTTTAACTTGGTTAAACTAAAAGGACATTCTAGCCTTCTTATGAACCAACTTACCGGACGTTATGAACATTTTGGTTCCAAAACACTTCAACGACTCCATATACGCCTAATTTGGCTAGTAACAATGGTTTAGACCTTAAGGATCCTATTTAAGTCTTATAACATGACCTTGGGATTTCAAAATGTTACACCTAAACTCTTAGCTACTGCCTCTATATCACATAATAGACCATTTTAGGACCTTAGAAAACTTAACAACCACGTTAGGCTCTAGCTTCACCTAAGTCATTTTCGGGACCTTACATTAGGGTTAGTTTTTTTTTTAGGTTTTAGGGTTTTTGGTTTAGGATTTGAGGTTTAAAATCTATGGTTTAGTGTTTAATGTTTGGGTTTTTATATTTTGGGCTTAGGGTGAGTTTAGAGTTTAGGGTTAGGGTGTATGTATTTTTTAGGTTTTATGGTTTAGGGTTTAGCATTGAAGGTTTAAAAATAGTGGTTTAGTATTTAATGTTTGGGTTTTGGTACTTTGGGCTTAGGGTTTCGAGTTTATGGTTTATAGTTTCGGTTAGGGTTAAGGATAGGGTTAGGGATAGGGATTTTTTTTTTTTTAGGTTTTTCGGTTTAGGGTTTAGGATTTGAGGTTTAATGTCAATGTTTTAGTGTTTAATGTTTGGCTTTTGGTATTTTTGGCTTGGGGTTTAGGGTTTATGGTAGGGTTAGGGTTAGGGTTTAGGTTGTTTTTTAGGTTTTAGAGTTTGGCGTTAAGGATATGAGTTGTATTATCTATGGTTTTAGTGTTTAATGTCAGGGTTTATGTATTTTGGCCTTTAGGTTTAGGGTTTAGGGTTAGGGTTAAGGATAGGGTTAGGGTTAGGGTTAGTTTTTTTTTTTTTTTTTTTTTTTTAGGTTTAGGTTTTGGGGTTAGAATTATTGGTTAAAATATGGTTTTGTAACGGCCTGTATTTTGTATTGTGGTAGTTCTATTCATGTTATTATTACTTGACTTCTACTTATAGTGTAGGTGAGGGACATGTTTCTTACATGATTAGTGTTGGTTTAAAACTAGCTTGGAAGGTGATGTAACCTTTGCAGTTTTAGCATATGTATTGCACGTAACTCCGATGGAAAAGGATTTAAGTAATTATAGTAAGGTTGTAATGAGCTAGCAGCTGCATCACCTACTTGCTAGAGAATAGTTAAAGGGCCCAAGTTTGATTGACCAGATTTAGGCTGAGATTTAGGGGCTTATTTTGAAGCCCCAAACCTATAAGAAAATGTGAATGAAAGAAGGCCCCAACAGCAAATCTGCCAATTGGCCATTAGGATACAGCCAAGTGAAATAAGTAGTACCTGACCTCCTAAGATTTGTTTACATGTTATTGGGCCAAGTGTGTACACTAACTTGCACTAATCGTCCCAAGCTGATTAAAAGAACAAAGGGAAAAAATGGGACCAGCAAGTCCAATAATATTAATGCCAAAGGGCCCAAGTTAAAAGGACAAGCAGGTGGGGCACCTACTTGACATTATATGGCCCAAAATTGGTCAAGAGTGTCGGCCATAACACCTCCTTTTTCAAAGGATAAGGATCAAGTCTTATCTCCATTTTGAACTTGCAAAAAGTTCAGATTTCGTAAGTTCTTTCTTGGTCTCTCTTGGCTTCAATTAGCAGCCCTAAAACACCTTAGAGTTCTTGAGTGCTGTCTAATTTTTCAAGTAAGAGTTTGAAGGAGAGTTTGAATTCTTGAAGTACAAGTTTAGAGGATAAATTTTCAGAATTAAGGTAAGACTTCAACCCATTTGTTTCCTCTCTTTGATAATGTTTGGAGTGGAGAATTTTGTAT